>JAOXYD010051111.1:0-13325 GCA_028565735.1 Pinacopodium congolense
AACATTTAAACACTAATATAGGGGTCATAATTCATCAAATTAACCATAAATATCATATCAATTTGACCCCTATCAGTCCGCTTGTTTGATAAGATATCCTTGAGAAACTTGGCGTATTTGGGCATGTTCTCTAGTGCTTCTGCAAATGCCAAGTTAGTCTAAAACCTGTTCAATTTTTCTAAAAACTTGGTGAATTATACATCCTTTTGGTTATTCTTAAGCCTTTATGGAAAGGGAACATTGGGATTATACAACGGTGGTGGGACATAAGTGTTCTAGTCCTACTTTTCTTCCTTTTTTTTCTTAGCTTTCATCCTTAGAGCTTTCAGCCATCTCTAATGGCTCCTCTAGTTCTTTTTCTAATATAACTTTGATAGCCTTTAGTTGTTCCCTTAGATTGGACTCTATATTGATTGGAAGACTCCCCACACTTCTCATAGATAATGCATTTTCTAACTGCTTAACTAGAATTCCTTAAATTTTGATCAAATTTTGCTTCCATCCTCTTCTGGCTCTCTTTTTGGCTATTAAACTTTGAGCTGAGCACTCAATGAGCTTATCCATCTTTGATTCCAATGTTCCAAGCCTATCTTGTTGAAAGTTTGGTGACCCTTATACTCTTATATTACTACCTGCATTGTTAGTCTAAGAAATGTTTGGGTGGTTCTTTCACCCCATATTATAAGTACTAAAGTAGGAGTTATTACCTGACATCCCTTGCAATGCTCCCATGTAGTTCACTTGCTCTGTCTCACTACTTGTCATCAGGAAGCACTCTGCAGTTACAAGACTCTCTTGACCACACAGCTCACACCCATTTTGTATTACTTTCAATGATTGCGATGATGTAGCCTACAAGCTATTCAATTGTTTGGACAATGCTAACATATGGGCTTGTAAGGCAGTCACCGAATCCATAGCAATAACACCCTTATGCTTCTTAAGAGATGGTTTCCTACTCCTTTCTGTACTCTCTAAGTAGCTATTACTCTCCATCGCTTCTAATAAGTCATGAGCTGCATCTATCGTCTTTCGCATTAGAGATCCCCCTGCTTCTGCATCTATAGCACCTTGTGTCTATGTAGACACTCCATTATAAAAAGTTTGTAGAAAAAATTCCCTCAGTAGATTATGATTAGGGCAACTTCTTTGTAGCTACTTGAACCTCTCCCATGCTTCATATAAAGACTCACCTTCGCTCTACTGAAAATTTGTTATCTCCTTAATGATTTGGATGGTCTTCGTCAGTAGAAAAACTTGACTAAAAAAGCGTGTACTAGTTGCTCCTATGTCATAATATTATATGAATTTAGAGAATCTAACTAAGCCTTAGCTCAATCCTTTAGAGTAAAAGAGAACAACCTTATCCTTGTGGCATCTTCTGATAACCTATTATATCTGAAAGTGTCGCAGATTTCCAAGAAGTTGGCTAAGTGAGCATTTGGATCTTCATTGTCAAAACCATAAAATTACACATTTTTCTGCAACATATTCAACAATGCTGGCTTGATCTCAAAATTATTGGCCTATACTGGTGGTCTTGTAATACCTTGTTAGTTGGCTTTAAAACCAAGTCTCATAAAGTCCATGAGAGTTATCTGATGCTCTCCTATATTTCTTTCTTATGCCATTGTTTCCTCAATTCCTTCTTGACGCTTTACTTATCTAAGTTCTCTTTCATGATTGGTGATGTCTGAAAATTCAACGTCCTCTAACTTACTCAAACTTCTCATTACTCCTATGTTCATACACCTAACATAATAAAAGAAAAGTATAAAAAACCCTTAAATCAAAATAATTCAAATAAAACAAGATGTTAAAATAACAATCCTTAGTAACGGTATTAAAAACTTGTTTGCTAATTTTAACTACACTGCAAGTATACAGGTTATAACTTATAATATAACTGATATTGACCCCATGAGGATTGATTATGGACACCTAATAATCTGAATTCACTTTTTTGAAGGTAAAAAAAAAGTATAGAAACCAAAAATTAAACTAAACTAACAAAATTGAATGAATGTAATTTCAAAAGAGAGCAAAACACAGAAGATACTCAATAGTGGAGACTTAGGGGTTGTTCTATCCTTGTTTATGTTCCTTTTGCCCTATTGATTTAATTATGTTTGATCCTAGATATCCAATAGTTGATTACCCTCTCTCGAGATCTAATGAATTAATCCCACTTTAACTACCTAAAAGTTAAATTGTAACCTCTTGGTTCACAACACTACTACTGAACAATGCAATTAGATTTAAAGAAATCCTAAGGACAATTAATGAATAATTAAGATCTCTATTCAATCACCTATTAATCAGTTAATTACAAGTCCATTAAGCTACCAACTCTTATTGCGCACCCTAACTCAAATAAATCAAAATAATCTCTCGATTTGAAGTGTTATAAGCTTAATAATTAACATAAACAACTGTGCTTTAAATCAATAGAGTAAAATTTGGATAAACAATTCAAGAAAAATACATAAAATAGATTTAAAAATCCATAATCATGTTTAAACAAAGAATATTTAGACTAAACATCAAAAGAAAAGTAAAAGAAATATGAATTAGTGAAGATGATGAAGCCTCCTTTTTAGGAAAATTTGGACAGTCCTTATTAAATCTTGATTGTCTTCCTTCTTCTTGAGTTTCCACACATTTTTCCTCTTCCAAAACCCTCTATTTTAGTCTTATATGTGTCCTAGGGTTAGAAGTGTAACTCATAGGGTTCATCACGTCCTATTATGTCAAAAAAATCATTAAAAACTTTTTGCACACATTTTGTGATGTCCTCCTACTACATGAGATTTTTCAACTTTGATCTCTGCTTGGTATTCTTACTATATCTTCCTCTACAGACCTCCAAATGTCATGCCATTTGATATGTAGGCTCCTCATATGTTGTTATATCCCCCAGTAAAATTTCATAGCAATCCAACCTAGTTAAGGCACCTATGCATCATCAAAATTACACTATGAAGACTAGTGTTGTTTTGGATCTCATTGGTTACCTGCACATCCAAATATCAAAGTTCATCAACCCATTCCTCAGATAAGTTCATATGTTGCCCTAAAATGCTAAAAAATATAAAGAAACACTCAAACACCTAAAAGATAATGAAAATGATGCAAAATTTCCTATTAACTCAATTTAAAACACACAAACAACACTTAAAACACCTAAAATCAACCTAGAAACATAATCTGAAACACACTTATCAATTATCAATCAAGAGAAACCTAAAACAATCTTCCTTAAATGGGTGTCCTTACAAAATTAACCAAAATACAACAAAATATAGGCTATTAAAGCCTCAACTCAATCTTATATAACTTATCAACAACTTGATCGAAATCAATTCGAGAAATGGTTCAAATTTAATCAATGCAATACTAATGCCTTATGCAATCTCTAAAGCATATATATAACATAAAACAATCCAATTCACGTTCAAATATCAATGCAACTTAAATCTTATTTTATGTAGGTTAAGAGTAACCTTTGAAAAATCTTTTTAATGGCAAAGAGGAGCCTTAAATGAATCAAAACAGTTAACAAAGCAAATCTCCCAAGTTAGTAACCAATGTTTCACTAAAGCTCATGCAATATAAAATGATTCTAAAACTTTAAGAGGTAAACAAAAAATATGACAAGCCTTCTTATGCTTCAATAGATCATACAAAATCAATTTGTTCCAACAAAAATGAAATTCAATAGCCAAATGATCACAATAATAAAAATAATTTTAACGCATCAAATAGATGATCTAAATTAAAACCAAAGTAAGAACTATCAAACCTAGATAGTTTTGGAGGAACCAACAAAATTTATCTTAAAAAAAATATAATGGCTTAAAAATTAAAAACAAACTCCATCACACTCTTAAGAACTTTAAAAAATAGAAAACAACAAATTTGCTACATCAAAATGGTTATAATAAATGAAAACTAAGATGAATCAAGGCTAACCCAAAATAGAGTTAGTTTTGGTGTTAATGGAAGCTTTAGTCTTAGAACAACAAAATAAGCTTTCTAAAATTCAATAATTTGTTCAATCAAACTCCGAAGATATTAATCAAATAAGAACAATAATTTAACATTAAATTTATGAAAGATGAGATTAAATTAAAAGTAAGGAAAACTTTGAAAATTTTGAAGAGCAGAGCTTTGAAAGCTTGAAAAACATGAATTGATCACATAAGAAATCAAAAGAAAGCTCAATCAATGTCATCTATAACTAAACTAACTGAAAATAGACAATAATTTAAAATAAGAAAATCAAAGTAAGATTAAGACAGTGCATAAATAGAGACAGATTGGGTGTTTGTATGATTTGATCTTGTAAAACATTTTTCAGGGCATCAAGACATGTTACAAATGTTTAAGGAAGATATTTATAATGTTAGGAATGGAGTAGACATGTTAGAGGCAAGAACTAGTTGTTGGGGACATAAAAAACCGTTAAAACCTAAAACTTAAAACTAGCCATTAGAGACAAAGACCTATATGGTGGGTTCTGAGAAGGTGTAAGGTGCCCTGCAACCACTATACATCTCGTTGGAAAACAGGGGTTGTACAGCACCTTGTATCCTGCTGTATAACTCGTGCTGATCTGCCGTTTAGCTCTAGAAAAATGTGAAAAAGTTTTCAAATAAATTATAAACCTTTCCAAACACTTTCCCAACAATAACTAAGACTTTAAACAAGTTTTTAAACATCATTCAAGGCTATTTGGATTATCAAAAACATTTCAATTAACATAAATATAAAAATTGCCTTGATTATAAAAACTTTTCATTTTCGAACATCTTTAAAACTATTTCAAGCACTTTATAATCCAAAATTCACATAACAGTTATATTCAATTAGATTTAAACACACATAAATAAGTTCAATTAATAATTAAATTCACTTAAAATCATCAATAAGCATACACTAATCCAATTCATCACATTACTTCTTGAATATACAACATTTAGCATATATGCCATTCTAATTCGATTCTTAACATGTCAATGCCCTAATCAAATTTAGTTAATCACTAAAACCACAATTCAAATCCTATATGCAAATATGAGAGCCCTTTTAAGCATTGATTAAGATCAAGTTTAAGAAACTTTTACTATATGCAATTATGAGAGCCCTTTTACTCATCTTGTTGTATTCTAATTCACATGGTACCGAAAGAGGAAGAGCTAAACACTTTTATAAATCTAAAAGAGATTGACTATAATCAAATGGCATCATTTAGGATGAAGAACATTGTTGTCACATACCAAATGTTATATTGATGAATTAGTAATAAAATAAAATGCAATAGTGCACACACATTTAAGACTTACGTCAAATGCTCAAAAGGGTATAGAGTTTTTAATTGAAGATGAATCCTATGAAATGTACTTTTTGTGTGTCATCTAGAAATTTTTTTGGCTTCATTGTTTATCATTGACATTGACCGTCATAATATCAATGCCAATATAAAAATGCCTAAACTGAAGAACTTACATGAACTTGAGGGTTTGAAAGAAAGGAAAGTTTATATTAGAAGGTTTATCTCTAATCTTGCTCGATGATGTTAAAAATTCCATTGTTTGATGAAGAATGATGTTCCTTTCAAGTCTGATGAAGCTTCGAAAAATGCCTTCATTAACATCAAATAGCTTTTATTACACGCGCTAGTGTTACAAACACCTATTCAAGATTGATAGATGACCTTATAACTTTCAAGAAAGGTTTTTAGGAGTACTAATTGCACTAAGAGAATGTTAAAAAGAAAGAAAATACACCCACCCCATTACCTTATCAGAGCTATGAATGATGTTAAGCTTAATGATACAATTATCTAAAATTTAGAAAGAGCAGAAAACTTGAGAAAGAATAATTTTTATATTTCTGTGTGTCGAAATCATTATAGAATAGGGGTATTTATACATTACTGAAGCTATAGACAAGCGTGAATTTGATTTAATGTTATGGGTGTTACAAAACTATCACAAATCTATCATTATGTTAATTTTATAAAGGATATAACTTTAACATGCCCCCGCAAACTCAAGGTGGTGAGGATCTAAACATCATAAGTTTAAAAATAAGTTCTTGAAACTACCAAGGTGGATGAGATTTTATAAAAAGATTTGCAATTTTAGATTGTGATAAAGTAGGAAAAAGTTGAATAGTGCATTGTAGAACATGGTGTCGAACAAGGTAACAATCAATCTCAATATGTTTAGTGCATTTATGGAACATATCATTATGAGAAATTTGTATAGCACTGTGATTGAAACAAAGGAGAGGCGTTACAGAAAAAGAGAAAACACCCATATCTTAAAGCAACCAACGTCGCCAAAGAAGTTTAGAAGTTGTATTTTCAAGAGCTTGATATTTTACTTTTATGTTAGATTGAGAGATAATTATTTATTTCTTACTACGCTATGAAATAAATGGTGTACCAAGGAAGAAACAAAAACTACTAGTAAAGCATTAATCATTTGGATCTCCAACCCAATCAACATCAAAATATGCTCGTAACTCTAATGGAGATGAATGACGGAAGTAAACTCTATAAAAGAGAGTACCTTCGATGTACTGAAAGATAAAGAGAATAGTAGAAAAGTGAGTGGTAGAAGATGTTGACATTAATTAGCTATGTGAACAACATGAGCTATATTAGGATGAGTGATGGTAAGTATATAAGACTTTCAACTTATTGATGATAAAGAATACCATTACTGGGTAGAGTCCCGTTAATAGTAAAAAGATGAACATTGGGTCGAGAAGAGTGTTAATAGCCTTTGTATCCGTGATACCAGCACGAGAGATAAGACCAAAGGGATATTTCTCTTATAAAAAATAGTAACCATATTCATCATAGGAGATTTTAAAACTTATAAAATAGTTTAGATTACCAAAATCTTTCATTTTCAAAATGTTAATGGAGATAAGATTTTAGAGTAGATATACCTTAAATGTCATCACCATTGATTATCATATCATCAACATAGAGAAGTAGAAGAGAGCACCCTTGATTTGTTTTGAAAAGAAATAGGGCATGTTCATAATAACTTGATTTAAAACCAACTAAGATAATAATGGAGCTAAATTTTGGAAACCATGTTCGAGGAGCTTGTTTGAGATTATACAAAGCTTTATATAGGTAACAAACCTTATTAGGTGGATGATCATAATAAGATGGAAGTTGCATATATACTTCTTCTATAAGATTACCATTGAGGAAGGAACTTTTAACTTCCATCTGGAATAATCTCGAATGTTTGCTAGCAGCAATTATGATGAAACTAAGAACTGAGGTCAAGCGAGCTACAAGAGCAAATATCTCCTTATAATCAATTCCATATTCTTGGATAAAGCCTTTAGTAACAATTCAGGCTTTGTATCTTTCAAATGATCGATCAATTCGAGTTTTGATTTTGTATACCCATTTACAACTAACAACTAACTTATCTAGAAGTAAATAAACTAAGTCCCAAGTCTTTGTACTGGTTCTAGTAAGAGCTTTTAATTCTTCCGTCATTGCTTTCTACCATAAAGGCTTAGATCTAGTCTCGCGATAGGTACGGGTTCTATATAAAAAAGCAATCGTTGAGTAAAAATGATTGAACATGAACATAAGGTTAACTTACTCGATTAGTTCGATGAGGAAGGGGTTGAGAATTCTTAGATTTTGAGGAAGAGGTAAACAGTGAAGGATCATTTATAAGAGGCGAAGGATCGATAATTGAGGAAGACTCAATGGGATTAAGTGTAGGCAGTGTTGAATTATAAGAATTATTAGATGAACCTACAAGAGAAATGTTAGGAAACAATGGTATAGTAGGATCAGAGAAAAACTATAAAGATGGTTCATTGAAACAAAATTTGGAAAAAGTGGAAAACATTTTATGTTCTTAAAAAGTTACATGTTGAGAGATACAAAGTTTTTTATGCAAGGGATCTTAACACTTGTTCCCTTCGTGTTCTATTCCATATCCTAGAAATCAATATAATATTGATTATAGCTTTAATTTGATGTATTCATGCAGTTGAAGAAGAGCAAAATAAGCACAGGTAAATACTTTGAGAGTTTGGTAATCAGGAGCATAATTGTATAAATGTTCATAGGGAAAGATATTTCCAATAATAGGAATAGGGATATGGTTGATAGTTTAGAATACAATAAGAGCAACTTCCCACCAAAAAGTTTCTCGATAAGAGGAGGAGATAAGAAGAGGTCGGATAGTATTTAGGATATGTCCATTTTTTTGTTCAGTCTTACCATTTTGTTGAGAGGTACTTATACAAGATCTTTGAATGATAATTCCATACTGATCAAGAAAATAGGTAAAATATTTTTCTTTATATTCCATGGCATTACTAGTGCATAATATTTTGATTTTGGAAGAAAACTGAGTCTAAATTATATTAACAAAGTGAGAAAAAACAAAAAAAGTTACAAACTTGGAAGATAAATGCAAGTATATCTAGAAAAATCATCACCAAAGATCACATAATATCGTAAGCTACTCATACCATCATTAGGTTCTAGTCCCCAAATATCAAAATGAATTAAGTCAAAAGCTGCCAAGGAAACATATTCATTATTAAGGAAAGGTTAATTGCATCCTTTGGAAAGTTGACATGAAATACAATCAAAATATTTAAAATTTACTAGATCTAAAGAACCACTTGATATCAAAGATGCAAGTCTAACAATGGTAAGATGGCCATGGTAAATGTGCCAAATATGAGATGTAACAAAACTAATAATAAATATTGATGGAAGTTATAGAGAAGTAAGTTCAAACAGTTGTCCAATCCTACCCCTATACGAAGAACCTCGCTGATTTGTAGATCTTAAACAGTATAACCTTTACTTAAAATAGATAAGTTAATGATGAGTTCATATAATTAATCAAAATCAATGATATTTAAAGATAGTTTAGGAAGAAAAAAAACTATGTGGCAAGACTAACTTATGTTTTTAAGTAATGCCTATACTTTGGACATGTATAGTAGAATTATTAGCCATATCAATGATATGTGGAGCAGATGGTGTGTGAGAAGATATAACAATAGAAGAATTAGAAGTCACGTGGTTACAACAAACAGAAAGAAAATACCTTAAGGTAAAGGTATCTAATGTGACAGATAAGATAAGAGAAAAGATAGTATCAAAATCTAGTTAAAGTTGTTGAAAAAAATCTTGATGGTCTTTTAAGGAGAATTTAGGAGATGTAAATGTACTTTCTTATACCTTTGGTGGCAATAACACTGACAATAGATTGAGGTGACTTAAAAGATTTACCTTGTTTGATTATTTTTATGCATGAGAGATAGAAGATGAGATTTGAGTAGTAAGAACAACATCAAGAGATGGAACAGATTTCTCCATTCAAAGGGTGTTTAGTTAGTTCTCTTCCATTATTAGTTTTTTTATTATGGTATCAAGAATTGATAAAGATCCTCGATGAAGAAGGGAGCTGCAAATGGACTTAAACTGATCTCTAAGAGTCATTAGGAGGTGCTGAGTATGCTTTCAATCTTAATGTTTAGCATAGATAGTAGCAGCTTAAGCGTTAGGCCAAGTAGGGTCTCTAAGTGCCAGTTGTTCCCAAAGCTCTTATAATTCCAATGCATAACTGTGTATAGTTTGACATGGTTAGCTTGGTCTAATGAGAATATGAAACATGGCCTAGTAATATTGCAACATGTGTTTAACTTTAAAATGACATTGTTTTGAGTTGTCTTTTTCCTGAAGTTTGGGAATTTTTCAAATTTCAACTAATACTTTTCAAAGGGTGCATATAGGCGTATGAGAGGGAATTTGGGGATGATTTTTACATCAATGTGACCATCTTGATGGGTAGAAGAGTTAGGTTTATACCCAAAACTATTTAAGCAACAAAAATTTCTCTGAAAATTAAAATACAAAAGGCTGAAATACCATCCTTTTTCATGAAGGAGGCCTTGATATCATGTAGAAAGAGAACAAAAATTGAGAAAGAAGACTATTTTTATTTCTATGTGTATAACTCGTTACAGAAGAGGGGTGTTTATCCATGACAAAGCTATAGAAAAGCCTGAATTTAAGCTAATGCAATGGGTGTTATAAAACTATTAAAAATCTATCATATGTTAATTGTATAACTGTTGCGTTGGTTAGGTGACTTTAAAACTTTGAATGATTTTGAAACGATTTTACTTCGAAAACCAACGGAATAAAGGAAAGTGTGCCTATCACAAAATTAATATAACGGAGTAAATTTTAGACTCCAGATGTCGATCCCACGGGAAAAAAGTTTGCTTAATTACTAGGTTGATTAGATTACAATTATTTAGAAAAAATCTTAGACAAATTGATTAAAAATCCAAAAATTACTTAAACTAGACTACCTTGGCTTAAACACTTCAAAAATGATTTTTAATTACTTCTAAAAAATTTTGAAAATTACCAAATGCGTAAATTAGCTAATGATTAGATGATTGATGATTTAATTGAGCTTTAAAACACATTTAAGGTCTAATTAAAGTTCCTTCACAAATTAAAACAAAGCTATGATTAAGACTTTGCTTTTTCTCCATTTAATCTTGTCTAAAGTTTGATTATGCTTTAAAATCAAGTAAATGGGCTTTAATTTCAAGAAGGTGAGTCCTAGAAAATTAATCTCAAATATCTAACTTTCACAAAAAAAAAATCCAAGTTTGGTTATTCAAGGATTAATTCATGTTTTTTATTGATTTTTCTAACAATTTAAGATGATTTCTCATGCTTAAAATATCTTAAACACTAATCTTAAGTGGTCATCTTAAAATTGGTTCATTTAGTCCTTCAATAAACAAAATCCAAATCCTTTAACATGTCTTAAAACTCTTTCAAACCATCAAAACATCAATCCTCAGCAACAGAAATGATTAGCCACGCATTTGCATGAAAGTATACAAGATATGCTATTTATACAACATACTTTGATATATCTAAAATTAAGAGTTTAAATGTAAAGTTTAGATGTTACAAAAAATCCTAGAAAGACTTCTGGATGTGTCTTGAACTCCCAACTTGATTTTAGATTACATCTAAGCTCTAATTCATCAAGATCATGTAGAAAAATCAAGAACATTAATGGATATAAGCATAAAAATATCAACCTTGATTAATTCTAAAAATGAAACAAAATAGGAAATAATATGAGTTTAGAAACCCCCTTAGATGATTCCTAGACTCAGATATGAGTCTTAATAACAAGCTCCAATATTCAAAAACTCATAAACAATACACAAATTCGAAGAACTAAGTGTTTAAAACTAAAGAACTAAAGGAAAAATATGGTGAGAGAAGAAGAGTTCTCTCTTTAATTTTGCAAATATGATCTCCTCTGATTTCTGCGTGTTTTCTGTAGGTTTTTGGAAGTTTTTAGGACTTGAAGAGCTCCCATTTGGTGCCAGTAGACAAAGTCATTGATTAGCAACATGTCTTAGCTGAAATCTTGGAGATTTGGAGCTAAAATTGTTAACTCTAGCTATAAAAAACACCCTGTGAAGGTGCCGTTAATGCTCGAGTTCTCTACCCATTAATGGCCCCCTGTTCTTCCATTAACGTGACCGTGCCAGAGGGCCATTAATGGATAGAAAGGAGAGGTATTCTTCACTTTTTTGCTATAATCTTCATCATCAAGCTCCATCCTGCAAATTAAACATAATAACAGATAAATTTAACAATTAAGCACTGAATTAAAGTTCATAATTCAACAAATTAACCATTAAAACGCTTTCAATTTGACCCTTAACAATAATGGATATAGAATTAATATAAAAGATGTATTTAATGCTAATTTTCATTATAAAAAAAGTTTAGACATTTTGTATAAGAAACTTTAATTCGATTGATATCACATGCACATATGATCTAATATATTATTTTTAAAAAATTTTAACTGGGAGACTTCCAAAATTGACTCTTGTAAAATTTTGAGATCACTAATATATCTTTAAAAGACATAAAAGGGAAAATATTTCCTGATTTTCTCGCATGTCAATCTGTGTTTGAACTACTTAAGAATCTTCTTGATGAAGATGTCATGCAAATCAATGTTCTAGGCTTATGAAAGATTTTCTTTGATGTTATTTTAGAAGTTAAAATAGTTTCAAGTTCGAGAGTAATGCTTATTACCTCTTTGAGAAGATTTTCTATATGATTTCGCCCTTACTCAATGGTGCTCTAACAATGTGGTAAAATTTTAAGGATTTATATTATTTTTAAATGTAATATTGAAGATTAGTATATATCATCTCTAGGTGTATATAGACTTAAACTTTAATATAATTAAAGTCTTTTCACTATACAAAGTCAAGAAAGCTGAGATCTTACCCTAATTTAACCAAACAAATAAGCTTCCATCAACAATTAAAGGGGTCACTATTAAGCATGTACCATGAAAGGAAAATAGATAGGTATGCATTAGCTAATTTGGTATCACTATTGTCTCTATTACATAAAGTTTTAAATGTTCCTATAGGTCTAAAGTAGATTGTATCATAACTGGAAGAACTTAAAGAAAAATGCACTAATGTTGTAGTTTTTATAAGATAACATAAAAAGATAGGTAATAACCTTTAATTAACAACTTAGAACACAAAAATTTAGCATAAAACTCTAAGAAAATGGTTGTAAGCCCTATGGAACCCAAGATGGGGGTGAATTGGGTATTTAAAAAGTTTTAAATAATTAAAACTAGCAACCTAAAACATTTGTAAACTAAGTACAATCACTAAACCAAGATTCAACCTATAGTGAAATGAGAATGCAAATGCCAAAATGAATGCAAAAAATTAAAATTGAAGTCACACAATCAAAAATAAATAAAAGTGATAAGGAAAGAGAGGGACACAAGGAAATTATAGAAGTTCACCTACCCTAAAGATAGGCTACGTCTTCTTTCCAACTACTTGTTGGATGATTTTCACTAATCAAGCAAAACAATTACAATCTTCTTATAAGGTGAAGAGTAACCTTTACAATCTTACTTTCTAATGGTGAAAAGTAACCCTATACAAGACTCAATCTTCTTGTCGAAGGTGAAGAGTAACCTTTAACAACTATTTTCAAGGAATGATGGAAATCTTGAAAGCTTAAACAAACTTAGTATGATATAAATTATGCAGCAAAGACGTGTATATATATGCAATATTATCAAAGTGAGCTGAGCATAAAATTTTGACAGTTTAAGCACTTTATGAATGTTTAGCTCAAAACACAAATATAAATGCTTAACAATCAAATTAAAAATTTCAGAGCACTCCTAACACCTGATGTGAACTAAAAACAATAA
>JAOXYD010051121.1:0-13325 GCA_028565735.1 Pinacopodium congolense
AATACCTACATTATAGTGGAGGGCTATTTTTCAACAATGATTTGTCCCTCTCACTAGCTTTAGTAACTGATGATATAGAGGTGTTAAGAGAAGATTAAAATGATAGGAAAGAGAGGAGGTTGTGTGGTCCTAGGAGCAATATTATGACTAATCACCACAACAATAATCCTCTCCTAAGCCTCTAAGGCAACAGTAATATACGCTTTAGGATTTCTAGTCAGGTCTAAGGTATCTCTAGCAATAGCAATCGAAAAAGATGGGTACGAAGAGATTATTATCCCTAGCCTTAACAAATATTTTCCCCTCATCCGGTACTCCTAATAAGGCATCTATAGAAGCACAAGTAATATGGATAGGAATTCCTTGTACAATCGAATGTATCTCGATCGTATCAGTCTTGTCCTTATCTTCTATATTTATAAAGAACTCGAGAACCAAATCGGAGTAGAACGGACCAACAAGTGTAATCACTAACTCCCATATTAATGTCCGAAAGGCACCAGATATGTTAAAGGAAGCTTTAACATTCGGATGGATTGGATGCTCAATAATGAAATCGTTCCTCCGATGTGCCTTGAACAAGTCGAAGTTCTCTTGACTTGTAAATCTGATTGGATCGAAAGCCATTCTCTTCCTCTTAGGAGCCATTTGACTTGAAATTGTTCAATAAACATGCACAAAAAAGTCGAAAAATGGTAAGAAAAATTATAAAATTTTTCGGCTAGGGTTGCCGGAATATTCTCTATTTTATAACGATGATAGAATTGAATAAAATTGGTACCAAAAGAAAGCTAATGAAATTTGGAATACAATGATACCAAAAACCAATAAAATGGATGCCTATATAAAGAGAAAATTGAAAAAGAATACCTTAAATAGAGAAAAAGATCCAGACAGTTGCAAAGAAGATTCTAAAAAATCTGTTGACTTTCAAAACAAATTGATGACATTTCTTGTATAGTTAAGAAATGAGATAGATAAGGAGATTTGAAGGAAAAGAGGTGAAAAGAGGGTTCGGATGGCTGAGGGAGGTTGAATACGATGAATAGTAAATCTGTGTCATTTTATCGTCTAATTCGACCTTCAACGGCACCCTGTTTATCCTACAACGGCATCGTTATAGGATGAATAGCCCGTCGTTAATGTCTAAAATGGACTGCATCAACGGTGGCATGCTCATCCCTTAAAGGTGGGCTTACAGACCACTGTTATAGGTCTATTTTCACCTTATAAAGCCTAATTCTAATCCAATTTCACTTCAAATTCCTTCTAAACTTAAGTCCTAACAATATGGATTGGATTATTCATCAAATTGCTTCAGAATTCAACCTAAAAACACTCCTCAAACCAAATTAAACACACTGAACTAAGGATAAACTAAGGAAAACACACCAAACTTAATTCAAACACTCTTAAAAGGATTTAACACATTTGTTTTAATTCAAGCACACTAAATTCAAACCAACATAACCGAAATTAAGGTTGGATTGCCTCCCAACAAGCGCTTCTTTAAGGTCTTTTAACTGGACCTTAAGGTTAGAGAATTCTATGTCTCTTCCTTGGTCCAGAATCCATCAACTTCAATTTATGCTCCTTGTAGAACAAATGGGACAAATTGCGAATGGTTTTTAAAGGATTTGAAAGAATTGTATCACTTAACCATTGATCCTTAGTGAAATACCAATCATGACTTTGAAAATACAATGGTAAAAGGTCTTAAATCACCATAGTTAGCCCTGAATTAAAAGCAAGAACACCAATGAAATCAACAAACTCTAATGCTTTCTCACCTTAAACCTCATTTTGCTTGTCAAATGCAACCTTTAAAACATTGCCTTCAATTTAAGAGTCATCCTCAACACCAATGAAATCAACATAAACATCATCCATTTGATCATCCAATGGGAAGGCACTGACACTTTCTTCAACTTCAGTAACTTTATTCTCACTTTCACTTGCAACATTTTCCTTACAATCATCAATCTTCACCATATGATTTCCAAAAGGAATTGGAAAATCATTATCACTATCCATAGCACAAACTTCTAATTCTATTTGCGCTCTTTCAATAGATGGAGTTAGATTAATAGATGTGATCGTTTTCATCAATAGTTCTCTCAAGTTTGGATAAGAACTTTCCAACTCTTGAACCATTGATTGATTTTTGGCTAGATGCCCATCTAATTGAGGACACTAAGCAAAGGTACTTGCAATTTTTGAATCAATTGAAAAGATCACCTAGATAAAGCATCTAATCTTTGTGTATATGGAATCCTAGGTGGGTAAGTTTGGACATTTGAATCAGAAAATAACCTAGGTGACTAATTTCCATTTCCATCTTCTTTCACTTCGTTGCTTCCTTCCATTACTTTTGTTTCATTCACATCCTCCTTTTCATGATCCTTTGGTAAAATGATGGCCATAATATGCTCTTCAGAAGTAGGTTCAGACATAGAAGGTAAGGGTTGAGGTAACTGCTCATCTAATAATTGAACAATATGACCTACTTAAGTCTCCAAATTCTTAATTGAATCTTCATGGGATTGCATCCTAGACTTATTTCTTAAATATACTGCATCACTATATCTTCAAGATTCGACTTTTCTTGACCAATTGGATTAGAAGAAAATTCAATTTGAGGATTGACATGGGAATTTTGGTAGTCATAAATTGGGTAGCTTTCCTTAAAAGGTTTATAAGAGTCTACTCCTTGCCTAGTATAAGAATAATGGTCTTCACCAGGATCAAAGGCAAAAAAGGGTCTTATTTGACAATCTGTAGAAGCATAAAAGGAACTACAACAAAAATCACAAACTATAGGACATTGAAAAACATCACTACCAAATTGTGCTTGTAAACCTTCCAATTGCTTGTTATGTTCTACCAATAGAGCTTGAAAATTTGAGGTTTCATTAATGACATAAGCTTTAAATGGTTTCTTATAAGAAGACTAAAAAGTGTCTTAAAAGCTATTGGATGCCATGTCCTCAATCAATTTGTAAGCTTCCCTTAGGGTTTTACTCATTAAAGTTCCTCCAGAGGCAGCATCTATGAGACTACGAGTGGATGGTATAAGTCCCATGTAGAAAATATGCACTTGCTCACAAATACTGAAGTTATACATCAGACATTCAGTAAGTAGCTCTTTAAATCGATCCCAAGACTCATGCAAACTCTTTTCCTTATATTGCTCAAAAGACGAAATCAAAATTTTCAATTTGGCTATCTTAACTGGGGAAAAGAATTTAGCTAAAAAGCAATTGGCAAGATCATCCCAAGTTGCGATGGAATTAGGTGGAAAAGTGTTCAACCATGTGAGAGCTCTATCTTTCAAAGAAAAAGGAAATAACTTGAGTTTAAAAGCATCATTTCAAATTTCAGAATTTTTATAGAGATCACATATGTCCAAGAAATTTCTTAAATGATCATTTGGACTTTCTGAGGATGAATTGAGAAGACCTAATCATGGAAATGAAAATTTGTGGAATTTTGAAATCATTTGAGTCTATACTAGGTCTAACAATGCTAGACTTAGGGCCACTCCTAGTTTAAATAACCAATTCCAACATGGTTAGTTCTTTGGAGGGTTGAAAAATCAAGTTCTCATGATGTTCCATTTCTACATTGAATTGATTCGTACTAAACATGCAATCAAGATCAACACAAGCTAAGAATCAAACTCAAAGAAATAAAAAGTAAATCAAAACACAAAAGAAAATAAAAACAACCTTAAAAGACTATATCAAATTGTACATCCTAGAGTAATTGACACCAATGTTTCTAATATTAACTAAAACACATCAATTATTCCCTGGAAATAGCATCAAAAATTTGTTATTCTTTGGTTGAAATGATTAAAAATGAGAGTTTTTTAAACTGATTTTACTTTGAAAACCAAAATGATATTAAGGGAAAAACAACATGATGAAAGGCAAGTGCACCTATCGAACAAGTAATAAAATGGAGTAATTTTAAGAATCCAAGTATCGATTTGACAGGGGAAAACAGACTTCTTTAGTTAAAGATCAAATTATTTAGATTACAATTATCCAAAAAATTCTAAATTAATTCATTAAAAAGATGAAAAGATAAAATTACTAAACTATCCTATTTTCCTAAATTTGCTTCAAACCTTTGCAATTTTGAATTATAAAATTACTAAGAATTATAAACTTATGGAATCCTGCTTAGGATTAAGTTATTAATGAATTAATTGAGCTTAAAACAATTTTAAAGGCTATATTAGAGTTCCGTCACGAATTCTAGACAAAGTTATGGTTAAGACTTATTTCTTTTCTCCATTAAAATTAGTTTAAAGTTTGTTTATGCTTTAAATCTGGCAAAGGGATTTAATTTCAAGAAGGTTGATTTCTAGATTTATGGTCTTAGATCTCTAACTATCACAAATAATCAAAGTTTGGTCATTTATCGATTGATTTATGTTGTTTATTGATTTTTCCAACAACTTAGGTAGATTTCTCGAATCCTAGATTATCTTTCACTCTAATCTTAGTTGATGAGGTCAAAATTAGAACTTCAAGATCTTCAATAAAAAATAAATCAGACCTTATTACATGCATTTAAAATCTCTTAAAACATTAAAACACAAATTCGAAGTTGGAAAATAGATTTAAGCACACATAATCATCAAAGCATATAAAATATGCATCTTAAGCCACATACTTTGATAGATCTACAAATATAAGCTTAAATAAGTAGTTTTGAAGTTACAAAACATGTTTAGAAAGCTTTTGATTTAGACATCAAGATCTTGTAAGAAAAGCAAAGAACATTTAATAATATAAACATAAGAACATGAACTTTAATTAATCCAGAAAATTGGAGAAAATAAGTAATAATATGAGTTAGGTAACCCCTTATGATGGTTTAGAAATTGAGATACATGCCTTAACTTCAATCTCTAATAAACAACAACTTAAAATACACATTATAACTCAAATTATGAGTGTTTGGAGCCTAAAACATCTAAGAAAATCTAAGAGAGAAACAAGAGCTTCTCTATATAAAGTTATATCTGAATTCTCTACTCTTGTTACATGTTGTTGTGCTTTTATTTGTGTTATGTAGACTCTTCAGCCTCCCACTTTTGCTGCCTAGCAAAGGGGATAAGATATGAACATGTTATAGCCACAATTGTGGAGATTTGAAGTTGGAATTGTTCACTGCTCCTATAATTGTGGGTTAACTCCCTTCAACAACACCCTGCCAGACCACCATTAAAGGTCGAATTCTATCTCTTAAATGGCAACTTGATCCTCCTTCAATGTGACCATACTATGGTATTATTGATGGACTGAATTAAGGTGAATTCTTCTCCTTTTTACTCCAATATTCATCATCAAGCTCCATCTAGAAAATTAAACATTATAAGATATAAATTTAACAATTAAGCACTGAATTAGGGATCATAATTCAACAAATTAACTATTTAAACTCTATCAATTTAATCCTTAATAGTGAACTATCAAATAATAAACCTAATTATACCTAACTATATAGTTAGGGTGGGGTAGGGTTAAATCCTTAGGGAGATAGGGGGTACTGTTATTTTTAATGCTATAAAGTAAAAGAAAAGAAAGAAAACCCTGAACGTAAAAAAAACTAACATAACTAGGATGAATTAAAAACAAGAAAAAGGATAACATAAAACAAAATGCAATAATCAAACAATAATAGCAAAGAAATGGGCCAAAGGTATCATCAACATTCTAGGATAAATATTGATCCTTGAATTCAGATGAAAGGTTCTGTAGTTATGGTGTTAGCCTATAGGATTGAACAAGCTTTCAAACCATCAATTTCTCTAACTTAGGTAAATCTAACAAGCTCTAAAAATACCCCTATCTTCACTATAACCTATAACAAACTCTCTAGATTTAATAGTGAAGACGCATTAGGTACTATGGAACAACTAACTTAGTCTACTAACTCACAAACTCGGAAAGTATAACCTTAAGTTATAAAACTCTGGATTAGTTGGTTAAGTATCATAAGAAATCCAATTAACCTATTGCTACTTTCTAGAAATCTTTAAGGACAATTACGTATCACATGTTTAATTCTAGTATTTAAATTAGGAAAGTACCTAAAGGATGATCAAACCTAAAGATAATACCTAATTCATGCCATTTATCCAAAGTTCCAAACTAACCTAACCTAAAAACTCCAAATCAATTCAAGCTCAACCTTATTCTTATAATTAATTATCCTGTATCCTTCTTATACCTTCAAAAACCCCTTAAAGACCTAGCCACACATAATTAAATTAAGCAAAATACAAATTAAATAAACACAAACCATATTTAATTAAAAGAAAATAAATGCTAGGAAATAAAAAAATAAAGCTAGGAAATAAAATTAAGAATTTCATTACTAAAATTCAAAGGATCAACGTCAAATTAAACCTATAACTAGGAAAGCATTTAACTGAATAAAGCATTTAAACCAAAGAACTCAAAGTAAAAGCAATTATACGAAACATAAAGGAATTGAAAATGAAAAAAACAACATCTAAAGCTAATGGAAAGAAGGATAGTGCAAAGAAAAGGAAAGAAAACAAGGAAACTCCAATAAAAGATTCCTGATGTTGTCTCATCCAAGGCTTCATAATGGATAGTTTATTATTATTATTATTATCTTAAATATGGAGACAGATCTCTCTAATGTGTTTTTGCTTCAAAGCTTTAAAGGAGTTTGGTACCTTAGGACACAACCTCAGGGTGCATGTTTTTCTAAGGTTGGAAAGTTCTCTTTTTACAAGCCTTTTACGCTCAATTTCTTACATGTTTTAGCTTTCTTTTGCTTGCCTATTTTTCTTTTTTAATTCCATAAATCCATTATTCATCCAAAGAGAGTAACATGTTCATTAAGCAAAATGTAACACAAACTAAGGCCTTGTTTACTTTGGTTTTTGTTTTTAGTTATGATTTCCTGTTTTTCTAAACATAAAAATCGATAAAGAAAACACACTAATACAACACAGAAATCGATAAAGAAAACACAATTACTAATAAAAAAATACAACAACCACAACACAAAACCACAATCCACAACTCAACTAAACATCCCCTTAAGTATTTAAACACTAAATTGGGATTGAAATGACATTAAAAAGCATATATATTTCAATATATTTCAATACTAGCAAGTAACCCCACACTTAAACCATTGCTTATCCTCAAGTAATGATTTAAATATTTTACTTAAGCAATCTTAATCTAAATTCAAGAGCTAATTGAGTATAAAAAAATCATGCCTTTAATATAGTTCACAATTCTTAATTCTCTCATGATTAAAAACTATGTTAATCATATGCAAACACATAAAGTTAGTACGAAGCAATATTATATTAATAATACCAAATGTTAAAGTCATTTTGCATAACTCATCGCATGAATATGGTAAAGGATGAGCACAAAACACAAAAACAGAACTGAAAATACAACATAATTTGAGTTTTGAGCAATGTCTATTTGAAAAGTCATCTAACGTTTTGAAGCAAAGGTGAACACTTTATGGTGAACACCCTCAATTACTAAGTTAGATCACCATTTCAAATGGCTGCTAGTATCACTAATAACTTCTACTTTAGAGAATTTGGGTTGAAGATAGAGGAGTGATAATTGCCCAATACCCAACAACATAAAAACAACGACGAAACTATTTATTCAAAAATAGAAATAAAGTAACTTTTTGGTTGAACAACATAAACACAAAGATGATTTTCTCTTAATTTTTTTCTTTTGTTTTCTTCTTGTTTTCTTTTTCTTTTTCTTTGACTCTTTTTTTTCCTTTTTTTCTTTTGACAATTTATTTTAAACATCACATTCCATAGTCAACTGATAAACTATACAAAATATACTCCAACATCAAATATCATACAAATGGATCACTAACACATGCAAGCCCTCAAGAGAAAAAGAAAAAAGAAAAAAAATGAAGGGTTAGAAATCATTCTAGAATCAATCATTGTTTACCAAATTAAAAGTATCAATTGCCTTCTAATACTGCAATTAACTATCAACTAATGATCAAGATCATATAAAACTATCATATTTAAATCATAATCATTGGACTCATATCAGTTAAAGTTCCAAAATAATTTAAATTGCTCCACCACCACACTTAAATGGGACATTGTCCAGAATTTCCTAAAAGAAATGAAAACACATGTAAGAGGATAAGAATAGAAGTACTCCCCTAGATTAAAGAGACTAAATTAAACTTAAGAACAAAGATAGGAACCTCCTTCTTAAATAATAAGGTAGCTCAGCTTCATACCTACAACCAAAACATTAAAAAAAAACAAACCAACTAAAAGATATTTACAAAAGAGAAAATCATGAAAATAAGAGGATACAGATGGGGTGCCTCCTATCAAGGGCTTAGTTAAGGTCATAAGCTTAACCCTTGGCATGTTCAACATCATTTATTATCGAATGGATGCTTAAGCCTAAAAGGAAGCATGCCCAAACTCTGTGGGAAGCTTGGAGAAATTGCCTTCGAAGCAGGCTCATAGTTAGCACGATGCCTCACAGTTTCTAGGTGGTGGAACTGAATTGCTTCCCCATCATGGTTCAACATCCACTCCCCTCTTTGGGCATCTCCCTTTTCATAGGATGTCCTCTAAAGGTTATTAAATGATTAGTGTGGAGGCATTGCATCCTGTACATCATGTCTACCTATGGATCCAACTCCTCTCTCCTGAGCCTCTTACCTCTCTTACTTACTCTTCTTCTCTTATTCTTCTTTCTTCTCCTCTTCTTCTTATTCTTTCTCGATACTACTAGGAAAAGGACTAAAAATGTAGTTAGTAACACAAAAAGAAGTACTACTTACCTTAAGAGATATTTCATCCTCCTTCTATGCTAGGACCAACTCCTTTTCCTCAATGGGATCCTCTTACTATTATCATTTTACACCCTCTGGTGAAATTGCACATGTCAGCTCCTCATGGTCTTCCTCTTGTTGGCTAGGTGTACTTAAAGACAATTGGTCTTCTAATCTCATTATCACTTTGGCCAGTTGATTGACTTGATCTTACATGTCCTTCATGTCACTACTCATTTAGAGAGTGCTCGTAGCCAAGTTCTTTATTATCTCTTCCAATGGCATCTCATTAGCTTATGGTGGCGATGTTAAAGGTGAAGGCATGGATGGACAATACGATTAATTCTAATAGCATGGTAATGGAGAACTGAATCCATACTGGTTGCTCCTATATGAAAAGTAAGGATGACCCTCACACTCGGAATGGTTCCTCAAAGTGTAAGAGTCATACCATTTCTATTGGAGCTCTTGACCACCAACTCTATAAAACTGTTGCTCAGCTTGCAAGGAAGGACATACATCAATATAATGGCCTAAAAATGAACAAAAATCCCATACCTTAGTCTTTATGGTATCTATCGCAACTTGAGCAACTAAGGGTGTGAGATTTGTTACAAGTTGTTTCAACCTTAAGAGAGAATAACCTTATAATCATGATCAACATAAGAATTATTGCAAGAAGGATTAGAATAAAAAGAATGCTGAAAATAAGCCATTATTCGAAAAAGATATGAAACATAAACACACAAAACACCAAGGTGACAAAGATTAAAAAAACAAAAAAATAAATAACAAGAACATAGTACTAGCTCCATAGTAACAACGATAAAAATTTGATGAGACGTCAATCAAATAATATACCTAACTATACCTAACTATCTAGCTTAGATTAGTCAGGGTCGAATCCTTAAGGAGCTAGGGGTATTACTATTTATAATGTCATAAAAAAACAAAAACAAACAAAACCCCAAATGCAAAAAGAACTAATATAACTAGGACGTAATAAAAATAACAAAAACGATAAATATAAAGCAAAACATAATAAAAATAACAAAAATAACAAAGAAAAGGCCTTAAGATATCATCGAGATTCTAGGATAACTATTGATCTTTGAAATTAGATAAAAGGTGCTCTACCCATGGTGTTAACCTTTATGATTGAACTAGCTCTCAAACCCTCAGTTCTTCTAACTTAGGTAAATTTAACAAACTCTAGAAATGCCTTTATCTTCACTATAACCTAGAACAAGCTCTATAGATTTAATAGTGAAGATGCATTTGGTACTAAAGAATGACTAACTTAAGCAACTAACTCTCAAGCTTGGAAAGTGTAACCTAAAAGGTATGTAACCCTAGATTAGTTCGTTAAGTATCCTAAAAAACAACTAACCTATTACTACTTTTTTGAAAATTTTAAGGACAATTACATATCATATGCTCAACCCTTGCATTTAAATTAGGAAATTATCTAAGGGATGATCAAGCCTAAAGATAATACTTAATTCATGCCATTTATCTAAAGTTCTAAACCAACCTCATCTAAAAACACCAAATCAATTCAAGCTCAACCCTATTCTCACAATTGATTATCCTTTATCCTTCTTATGCCTTCAAACCCCTTAAATGCCTAGCCACATATAATTGATAGGCTTGGAATTTATCATCTTTCATATCAATTTTGAGCCAAATTAATGTTTAAATTGCTCAAATTTGATGTTAAAGTGTATAACTATTTTCATTTATGTATATGTAGATTAGAAGCCAAAACACCAAGAAAATCTTTTAAAAGGCAAGAAAAAGTTAGGAATCAGGACTAAAATGGTGGGTGCTGTCACCCCGCCTTTTTACTCTTCAACCCACCATTCTACCCCCGAAGATAGTGACTACAACACTAATATTCTTGAGGTGCCATTTAACTCCAATCAAGTTCTGTTTTCCGAGCTGTCACACATTTTTTAACTCTAACTTACTCCAACTTGTGCTGAACTTGTCAAACTTGTGTCCACTTGCTCCTAACATATAAATGAAAGTCTTTGAATCAAATTTGTAGCAACTAACACGGCTTTGAAGGAAGAAAGCAAATCAAAACAGATTCTCTCCTTCTTCTCCTTAAGTTTTAGGTTTTTCTTTTTTTTTCCTTTTGCTAGCCCTTATATACTGTAATTTAAGGTTGTTTTAAGGATTCTCCTGAGTTTTTTAGAGTGATTGGAGGTTACCTAACACTTTTTATCATCTCTTGGAGAAATCTAAACCCTTCTTTCCCTTATTTCATCTCTTTTATTCATATTTATGTAAGACATAGGCTGTTTTAATTTTAATCAAAATTTATTGTACATGTGTGATATTTGAAGTTTAATTCTAGCCTTGAACAGGTTCTTAAATGTCTTAAGTGCATGATTAAAACAAGTTTGGATCATAATCTTTGTTTATGTGAGTGTTTATTGCTTATTTTAGGTTGTTCGCTTTGAATATGATTAAAGATGGATTAGGATCTGAAAATCTCTACCTAAATCATTGAAAAAAGCTATAAACAACATGATTTGATTTAAGGATTCAAGAAATCTACCTTGGTTATTATGAGAGAACTAATCTTAAATGGAATTTGGGATTATAACTTCTTGAACTTTAAGCTTAATGCCTATTAATTAAAGAAAAAACCAAAGATCAATTTCGGATGGTTAAAGAAAAGGAATAGACTTAACCATAGCTAGGTTTTGAGTTAGTGAAGACCCTAGATTAGAGATTCCAATTCATTTCATAAGTCACTTGAGTCATTTAGGCCTAGTCCTGAGCAAGTTAATTAATTGGTAATCTTTAGACAACTTGGAATTCAATTAAAGAGTTGGAAAGTTTTTAGGAGTTTTGATTCACCTAACCCCTTTAGTTTAATAGTTCTTGGTTTCCTTAGATAATTGTCATCTAATTGCCTTAGTATTCACCAATACATATTCTTTGTGGGTTCGACATTCTGAAGTCTTAAATTTACTCCACTTTTTACTTATGACCAATATATTGACGTAAAGTTGATTTGGATTTAAATTGAAATTGCATGTGAATTGATTGAATTATTGAGTTAAAATAGTTATACTAAATCCACCTAGCAAGTTTTTGGCACCGTTGTAGGGAATATGAAATATTGTGTGATATTAGGAATATATTATTGTCAATTACTATTAGGTGTAAATATTGTTTATAGTGTGTTTTCTTTTTCTTTTCTTTCTTGTGTGCTTGTTTGCTTTTGTTAACTCATTTCTTTTAGTTGGTTTATTCTTGCCTTTAGCTTGATTCTAAGCTTCTGTTTACTTTGAATATATGCTTAGTAAGAATCAAGTTACTTTAGAAATGGAAGATCATGAGCACTTTAATGTCAAATCTCATAAAGAACCAATTGGAATTAACTATACAAACTAGGAGTGGTCCTAAGTCAAGCATTGTTAGGCCTATGATAAACTCAGATCATTTTGAAATTCCATATATAGTCATTTCATTAATAAGGTCTTCTTCGTTTAGTGGTTCATCCTTAGAAAATATAAATGATCATTTATATATGCGATCTCTATAGAAGTCCTGATGTTTCAAATAATGCTCTTAGAGTTAGACTATTTCCATTTTCATTAAAAGATAGAGCTTTCACATGGCTTAGCACTTTCCAGCCTGATTCCATCACAACTTGGGATGATCTTGCATATAGATTTGTAGCAAAAAACTTTCCCCCAGCCAAAATAACTTAATTGAAAATTTTGATTTCATCTTTCAAGCAATACGAGAGCAAGAGTTTACATGAGTCTTAGGAGTGATTTAGAGAGTTACTTATCACTTGTCCTATGCACAACTTTAGTATTTGTGAGCAAGTGCATATATTTTATCTAGGACTCATACCATTCACTCGTAGTTTTATAGATGCCGTTGCTAGTGGTACTCTTATACGTAAAACTCCAATTGAAGCTTATAGATTAATTGAGGACATGACATCCACTAGCTTTCAATAAAATTCTGAATCTTTTCATAGGCAACCATTTAGACTCATGCCATCCATGCTGTCTTATCTTTACAAGCTCAAATAGTTGGCCTTATTAATCAATTGCAAGGTCTTCAAGCTTAATTTGGTAATAGTGCATTCCATGGTCTTGTAGCTTATGATTATTGTGGTAGTTCCTTTTATGCATGCATATATTACCAAGTAAGACATTCTTATGCCCCTGAACCTTCATTATACCATTATCTTTCTCCTAGGTAAGGAATGGAATCTTACCCTTTTAAAGAGAGCTACCTGATAGGGGTCAAATTCATATGATCTTTATAGTTAATTTGATGTATTATGACCCCTATTTTGTGTTTAAATGTTTAATTTATGCCCCATAATGTTTGAATTGCAGTTTGGAGCTTAAAAGATCAAGTTTGGAGCCAAAAATATCAAAAGAGGTGCCATTTTTCTGAGGAACAACGGCACCCTGAGAGGGTGCCGTTCTTGAAGA
>JAOXYD010051139.1:0-13324 GCA_028565735.1 Pinacopodium congolense
TGGATGCATAATATGTGCTGATTGATTATGAATAATATGTGTTGCTTTTGTTTGGGATTGAAATCTCTATAGGTGCCTCAAGATAAGTTACATGATAATTTCATTTCCCGATGCACCTTACTATGTATTACACTATGCTTAACTACTTAATTACAAATTTTGTTCTTCCATATTTCACTAAAAGGTTGATTATTTTGAATGGTTCATAAGCTTTATAATCGAGCACTTTTTGAACACATAATATGATGTGATGTCTTAATTGAAGTTACCTCTTCAATGATCATTGTAATGTTCATGAATGGATTCATGGCTTATGGATTTAGTGTTGGGTGTATGCATTATTCTTTTACACTTGCTTAAGGTTTATTTTCAGAAATCATGAGAAGAACTAAGCAGATGACTCATTGATGATGCTTATGCACATGGACCTAAATGTTACATCCACTTTTAATTATCTTTTAATTTGTTTCTTTCCTTTAAATTTAATTTTTATTCTCATATCATTTTTATCGTTTTAAACATTTGCATTTATAGGAACTAGTTTTACATCCCTTTATTTTGTGTTTATGTTTTTATTTTTGGTTTTTATCCTATCTTGATCTAATCTTTTAAAAAGCTTGTGCATTAGTTTTTTTCTTTAGGTTTTTAACCACAAGCTTAAATGACTAATTCGTAAAAGGCTTCAACATATGGATCCCACTGGAGGCACTCATGGTCTCGAATGAATTTGGACTTCACTTTTAGGGGAGTGTTTTAAGTGTAGGAGGGAATTGAATGTGAATTGAAATTATTTAATTGATTATATATCATCAAACTTGAATTGAAATTCACAGTCATGTTCTTGCAGAGGATGATTTGAATATTGCTTCTTGGATAATTGAGATTGAGAGTTTATTTTAAACTATAATGTTTTAATTTCATCCATGTTCTTGCAGAGGCAACATTAAGCAACCCTTGATTGATTTCTAATCCAAAATTTCTTTCTTTTCTTCTTTTGTTCTTGTGTGATTTGCAAGTGATAATAGGCACTTTTATGTTCAATTTTAATTGTAGAATATGGTTATATATGAATTGTTATATGAATTTGGAATAGATATGTGATTAATGAATAAGAAGTATACATGTACTTAAACTAAACGAGTAAACACTCACTTTGCTAGTTTCATACTGATTAAAAGGTTGACGTATATGAATGGAACTATTAGCCATTTGTGATTGTGATTTAGTTAAGTAATTAGGGGTGTTCACAAAAAATATTTACCTTAATATGAAAACTCTAGATGACATTTCAAACAAGCTAATAAGGGTAACGAAGTTGAGTAATTGGGGGACATTCATGACAAAATATTTGCCCTCACATCAAAAGATGAGGTGAAACTCCAAATTTCTCTATAATTTATGAATTGAGTTATACTTTACATCAATGATAATTCCCTTAAATAAATTTACTTGATAATCTGTATGTAACTCCATAGATGCTCGATGTTTTACATAGAATGTCACCTTTTTACTAGCTATGTGATTACTTGTATTTTTAACCAAGTTTATGTCATGAAAAGAGTTGTTCTTTGTAAACTAAATTAAGAACATGGTTTGATTTTTGCTTGTATTTGATTAGTTACAACTTTTGATTGATTTTGTTTAATTGTATATTTAAGTTATTGGTTAAGGACATTCAAAAAATTAATTGTAGGGGTATTTGATAACTCCTAAAGTATATATTTTTAGGCATAATTTAGTGCTTTTTTGAATTGATTATAAGGGTAAATCTATGGGAATTATGGGTCTATTAAGTTAAAACTTTTGAATGTGATATTGCTTATCTATTTTTATGTTTGCATCATTTTATAGAAATTTGCTAGAAATTTCAACACACTATTGGAATTAGAAGAGGTTTTTAATTACTTTAAAGACTCAAAGAATCATGTTATAAAGTTTCACAATAAATTCCAAGGTTGTTTGATCATCCATGAAAAGTGAAAGCATAATTTGGTACTAAATTTGGTTAGCTGATTTAAGAGAGGCATTAGGTGAACTTTTAAAGCTCAAATTGTTATGGAATTTTATAAGGTTCTGGACAAATATTTCAAGAAGCTCCATACCAAATTACATGGCAATTAGATGAATAATGAAGAAGATATTGTGAAAATATCATGTGGTGATGAATGTTGTCAGGCATCGTGGACATCATCACACAGTGATTTCACTCCAGTGCAAATTATAGTCAACATCAAGGTCATAATTTTGATTGTGATTAGGTTTTAGGTGATTTACTTGCTACAAAAGACATCCATTCAACTGTAAAACATCATACAACACATTTTAGGTCATTTTTAGATGGTTTTCAACTAAGTTTTAAGGAGAGGAAGCATCCAAAGGAAATAATTGAAGATTCAAGGAAGGATTTCACAATTCAACACATAAAGTGCATATTTGTTACAAAATGGTTTTATAAGGGTAAGGTAGACACAACATTATTTATGAAGAAATAAAAGAATAATATTTTGATTGTACAAATTGTTGAACCAAGTATGGTTCCACCTTATTTTGGTAATGACAAAACAACCTTTGTTACTAATGTACATGTTTTTAACTGTGCTTGAAGATAGGTTGGGTAAATTTCAAGTTAACCAATTAACGAGTCTTGAAGAAGAAAATGAAGAATCATATGAAGACTTAAAGTTTAGAATAAGTTTTATTTTGGTGTAAACTTTGCTTGCTTTTATTTTGGTGTTCTTAAGAGGCTCATATTTAACTATTCATGCATACATATTTTAGAATATACATATGGGTACATAATCAAGAGGTTCTATGTGTTTTAATGTGAATAAATGAGAATAAAACTCTTGATACTTGTTTCAATTATTTAGGAAAACATAACATAAGTTGGTTAATGAAATTAAGATTTGTTTGGATATATATGTGGTTTTCTGAAATGGCTAAATGGAATTGTAGTGAAATTATTAGGATTATTCAGCAGATTATGGTCTTTAGGATGGTCAATCGAATAGGATAGGTCGGTCGACCAAATGATTGTGTTTGGTTGACCGAATAATCAACAAAGGTTTATTGGTCGACCAAATGAATAGATCGGTCGACCAAAGCACAATACGAATGCCTATTAGTTAACCGAACCAAGAGATTAGTTGACCGAATAAAAAGTAGGTTCCAGATTACACAGTATCTTGTAATGTTATATAATGGTTAGAAGTTTTAACTAGTTTTGCCCATTGGACAAACGGTAATATTACTGTTGTCTAATAGACACATGAAAAATGTTAGTATAAATATTGTATAAATAGACGTTATTTATACGATCTTTTATAGAAAAGAGTTTAAGTGATATACGATGTATTTGTTGTGAGCCTAAAGAGATCTTTTACAAGTGATTTTTTCAAGTGAGTTTAGTTGTTTTTGTGTGAGGTTTTTGAACATCTTTTTGTGCATTCATCCATCTAGCCTCTTGTCATAATCAAGTGAAATTAAGTGAAGTATTTTTCAATTGTATTGTTATTACGTGTGGTTGAGAGATTATTCTTAAGTCTAGGAAAAAGAAACGAGTGAAAGGTTCTCCTTTAGCTTGTGAAAAGGGATTGTAATTGTGACGTTATTATCTTGAAGTTATTATCAGAACGATAGCTCAACATTGGTGTTAGGGATTAGATTAGGAACAACTGGATAGCTCTGAACTAGGATAAATCACTTTGTACTCTCTTCTTTCTCTTCACTCTTATTTTTGCATCTATATTATTTGATTGTTTTTTTTAGGTAAATTTGTTTAGGCTTCCACATTTATACTTGTACTGTGAAAGAATTTTTTAAGCACTAATTCACCCCCTCTTAGGGCCATATCCATTCTAACAATTGCTATTAGAGGGGGTCTCACAATTAGGTTAATTTCAATGAATTAAGTAAATAAAGATCACATATGGCACACATGATGCAAAAATTTACCTCTTCTAATCTTGAAGGTCACAACACACATAGAGCACCTTATTTTGATAGAAACAACTACTTAAATTGGAAAGTTAGAATGATGAATTTCTTGAAAAGTGAAAATGTGGATCTATGGTTATTTGTTTCTTAAAAGACCACTTTACTTTCAAAGATGGTTGGAAATGAAGTAGTGCTCAAGAACGAAAATGAACTAAATCTTGAAGAAGAGAGGTTAGTATCCCTAAGCAGTAGAGCTATGAATGTTTTATTTTGTGCATTAAGTATAGAAGAATTTAACATAGTTTCTATGTGTGAGTCTACCTATGATATTATGCGCACTTTAGAAATCACACATGAAGGCAAGAATCAGGTAAAGGAAACAAAAATTAGTATGCTTACACATCAATTTTAATTATTTAAAGATTAAAATATGTTTTCAATATATACTCGTTTCAATAATATTTTTAGTGCTTTAAAGGGTCTAGATAAGGCCTACTCCAATATTGAGCTTGCTAGGAAAATCTTGAGGTCTTTACCAAAGTATTGGGAACCCAAAGTGATAGCAATACAAGAAGCAAAGGATCTCAACATTTTGTCACTTAAAGAGTTGAATTGTTCTCTAATCACACATAAGATGGTGCTAAATGATGCTCAAGAAGAAATTGCATCAAAAAAAGAAAAACATTGCCTTCAAGGAAACAAATAAGGATGAAAGGGAGAACTAAGAATCATTATATGGAAGTGAGGAAGAAGAATCTGTCGCTCTCATCACCAAGGAGCTAAGAAAGCTTATTTGAAGAAAAACTCATACCCGCAAAGGTAAGTACTTTTCTAAAAATTCTAACATAACTTGTTTTGAGTGTGGTGAAAAAGGGGATTTTAGGTCATATTGTCCACATCTTCAAGAAAGCAAAAATGAAGAAAAGAAGGAAAGGAAAGATAAGAATAGTATCAAGAAGAAAGCTCTCAAACTAGGATGGGATGTGTCTAGTGAATTTAAAAAAGAAGAGATAGAAAATATGTGCTTCATGGCTCAGGATGAGGTAAGTACTCTTATCTCTAATGATGAAGTTGAAGTTGAATACACGTATGAGAAATTGCTTGAGTTTGTAGGAGATTTAACTAAGAAAAAGAAGACTATGCATGATAAAAATTTAGAATCCATGAAAGTAATAGATGAGTGCAAATTAGAAATTGATAATCTTAGAAAAGATCTATATTCGATGTCTAAGGATAACAATGAATTATTGAATGAAAATATTATTTTAAAGAAAGAAGTAAAGTCTCTTAAAGAAACTCTATCAAAATTTACTAAAGGAAAATAAAAATTTTAAACCATGTTAAGTGTTCAAAAGACGAGAAATGATAAGCACAGCTTAGGCTATAGTAATGAAGCGTCGTCTAGTAAAACCACTTTTGTAAAGGGAAAGTGTTTAGAAGATGAATGTCCTAAGGTGACTCAAAATGCATCATCAACTCAACCTAGGCATCATGCATTCATGTATACCTCAAGACCTAAGAAAGATGTATAAGAGTTGATTTGAAATATTGTTCGATTGCGTTGTTTTGTAAAAGTTATTCTCTGCATATTCAACCTTTCAGTTGACTGAATGTTAGTTCGGTCAACATGAATATTAGTTGGTTGACTGAACACTTTCATTCAACTGAAGGGTCGAATATGCAGAGAATAACTTTTACAAAACAATGCAATCGAACAATATTTCAAAGTTGGTCGACTGAACATTATATTCAGTCAACTAACTAATGCTCAGTTGATCGAATACGTTCTATGATCAACCGACTATCGATCGACCGAATGAACTCTTCGGTTAATCGAATATCGATCGACCAATCTAAATGAATCAGTCGACCGAACTTTCTCTCCTTTTTCTCTCTCGTTGTCCGCCATTATCACTCCCTCTGGATCTTCTCTGATGCCTGTCCCCTCTTTTAAGCCTCTAAAACAGAAGCCTCGAGTTCGTACGACCTTAAGCTATCATCTTCTTCCCTTTCCTAGCTTGGACAAGCTCTGTGCGCTGCCCCTCTCTTTCCAATGGGCTGTCTTAGGCGATCTCCCTCTCCGTTGAATGTCAGGCAATTCCAAAGCACTCTTTGTGTTCTTGGTAACGCCATTAACCAAAGCCCTCTCCTATTTTTCTCCAACTGAACTCAGATTGCACCAATCTTAGGATTCTAGACCCTAGGGTTTCCAGACTTGAAATTTTTCCTTAGATTAAGAAATTAGCTCAAATTTCTTGTGATTTCTTGCAATTAAAGGCATAATTAGGCTTATAGAACATTCAATTTAATTTGTACACACTCAATTTTGATTTTCCCAAAATTTCAAATTTCTGTTATTAGGGTTTACTTGAATTTTTGTCTAATTTTTATGTGTTTTGTAAAATTGACACCTCTAAACATTAATTAGATGCTCTCATAAGGTTTTTATGTAGTCAATTGTATTTGATTGAATTTAATTTTGAAATTCCCAAATTTTAGATTTACAATTTAGTCAATTTACTAAATTTTCAGTAAAATTAAAGTGTTTAAAATTTAATTAAATTTTTACTTGAGGCACTTGAACAATGTTTTTCCTAAAAAGACCAAAATTTCATATTTTTCTTAATAACTCTAAAACCTATTGAAGTTAAAATTTTAAGGCTAAATGATTTCTTTTGTTTTTAAATCAAATACAAGTTTTAAAAACTTTCAAATTAGTATGCATATGAATTTATTTTTAAACTTGGCATTTTCAAATTGTCTTCAACTTTTAGAAAAATTTTAAGGAATTTTTTTCAAGCTTGTTTAAATTTTCCATTACTCTTAAGCATGACATACTCATATAGAACCTTTTTTAGTGTTGACTCTTTAGTCACCCTTGATTGGTTGTATCTACATGTTATGTTAAGTATAAAAGTAAGAACTAATCTTGCTCTTTATCCTTCCTAAAGCCTTCTTAGGTGTTAATTGTTTTTTAAAACCTTTTTTTTCTACATTATAATTAGAACTCGAGGTTGTAGTACCTCTAGGGGTAGAATATCTTCCTTTAGTGACTACCTAGATACTGATTCTACTGAATTCCAAGACTATGCCTCTAGGAAACTCTTGGAAAACCATTTTATTTCTCCTTCTCATCTAGATACTTACAAAGAAAATGGCCTAGTATAGTATTTTATTGATCAAGCTTGGGAACCTATCCTTACCTTTACAGTTGAAACTGTCTCATAGCTGTAAAACTATTTTTCTGTAACCTTAGAGTAGCTAAGGAGAATGATGAGTATATCATCTACTCCAAAGTAGAAGATACACCTATCCGATTATTGAGAAACATAATCAACAGCATCCTAGGTACACCCATTCTTTCTATGTTCTCTCATTATGACTTTATTTCCAAATTTGACTCCACCCACTCCTTAGCAAAGATAGTCCAAATCATTTTTGAGTTAAAAATTGGGGGGAGAATTTTTGAAAAAACCAAAGAATGTTAGAAACTTGATAGCGATACCAAAATTTCATCATCTTTTCATCAAATACAATTTCCTCTCTACTAGAGGTCATTACAATTACCTAGGCTACGATGAACTTTAGTTTTTGTCTACTCTTATTCTTGGTGAGAGAATCCTCTTAGGAGACTTTATCATGCATAACATGATCCATTTTGTTTGAGGCAAGAATAGAAGCCAACATATCCCCTATACCTTGATTCTTGGTCACATCTTCTAGCATTTTCACATTACTCCCTTGGAAGATGACTTTGAGCAACAATAATTCTTTGATCAAAACTCTCTAAAACGCATGGGTTTTCAAACTGTTGGTGGTCACATGACTCGACATCGCTAGCGACAATGTTCAATTCCCCCTACTGATCCTAAAGTGCCTGCTTCGCCTTCAATGACCTAGCCTATCTTTGAGCCCCTTGATGATGATGCCAGTACTACTACGCCAGCCTCTTCAGCACCTATTGCCACTTCCTATGATGATGAGGCTGCTCTCACTACACTTCATCACAAGGTGGACCACTTGACTGGCCGTCTCGATGAGTACAACACCTTACTATAAGAGCACAATGCCTTACTATACGAACACAACACCCTGCTATGAGAGATTCTCCCCAAACTTCCTCCTTCTCCACCTTTAGACATCTAGCATTTATTCCTTGTTTTTGTATTGATTCTTACGCTACTTTGGTTGTATGACATTTTCATTGTTTATGATATTGACTCTTTCTTTTTACATCTATTAGTCTTTGTTTGTGCATTGCTTTATTTTGTACTTGATCTTATGATTATATCCTTTTGGTGATTCCAAAAAGGGGGAGAAATATGTGATAAAAGCAATGGATATATGTCTTTTCATAAGTTAATAAAAGCAAAAGCAAATGAGATATGTTCCTTTTTATAATATGTTATGGGGGAGTTGATCAATTGAGGGGGAGCTACCAATTTGATATAATGTTTTTTATGATGTTATCATATGATTTTAAATTGCCAAAATGTTAACAATTGTTACTCCATGACTTTGTAATATTTAAGGGGGCTTTATGATCTGTTTTATTATTTATTTATTTTTATTATATTACCTAGTTTTTTCATAACCAAAAAGGGGAATATTGTGGAACTAAGGATGGTTCCACCTTATTTTGGTAATGACAAAACAACCTTTGTTACTAATTTATATGTTTTTAAGTGTGCTTGAAAGATAGGTTGGATAAAGTTCAAGCTGACCAATTAAAGAGTCTTGAAGAATAAAATGAAGAATCATATGAAGACTTAAAGATTGAAGAAGAAGTTTAGAATACATTTTATTTTGGTGTAAACTTTGCTTGCTTTTATTTTGGTGTTCTCAAGAGACTCATATTTAATTGTTCATGCATACCTATTTTAGAATATGCATATACGAGCATAATCAACAGGTTCTATGTTTTTTAATGTGATTAAATGAGAATAAATATCTTGATACTTGTTTCAATTATTTATGAAAATATAACATAAGTTGTTAAATGAAATTAAGACTTGTTTGGATATATTTGGTCTTCCCAAATGGCTAAATGTAACTGTAGTGAAATTGTTAGGATTATTCGATAGATTGTGGTCCTTAGGTCTATCGATCAAATGATTGTGCTTGGCCAACCAAATAATTAATAAAGATTTATCAGTAGATCGAATGAATAGATCGGTCGACTGAAACACAGTGCGAAAGGCTATTGATCGACCGAACCAAGAGATCAATCGACTGAATAAAAGGAAGGTTCAAGATTACACAATATCTTGTAACGTTATACAACGGTTAGAAGTTTTAATGAGTTTTACTCATTATACAAACAGTAATATTACCGCTGTCCAACAAACACATGAAAAATTTTAGTATAAATGTAGTGTAAATAGACGTTATTTATATCATCTTTTACAAAGAAGAGTTTAAGTTATATACAGTGTATTTGTTGCTAGCCTAAAGAGATCTTTTACAATTGATTTTTTCAAGTGAGTTTAGCTTTTTGTGTTTGAGGTTTTTAAACATCTTATTATGCATTCATCCATCTAGCCTCTGGTTATTATCAAGTGAAGTATTTTTCAATTGTATCGTTATTATGAGTGGTTGAGAGATTATTCTTAAGCTTAAGAAAAAGAAACGAGTGAAACATTCTCCTTTAGCCCGTGAAAAGGGATTTTAATTGTGATGTTAGTATCTTGAAGTTTTTATAAGAACGAAAGCTCAACAATTGTATTGGGGACTGAATTAGGAGCAAGTAGATAGCTCCAAACTAGGATAAATCATGGTGTACTCTATTCTTTCTCTTTACTCTTATTTTCGCATCTATACTATCTGATTGCTTGTTTTAGGTAAATTTGTTTAAGCTTCAGCATTTACACTTGTACTGTGAAAGAATTGTTAAGCACTAATTCACCCCCCTCTTAGTGCCATATCCATCCTAATACAAATATATGTTGACGACATTATTTTTGGAGCCATTAGTGAGAAGTTGCGTAAGGAATTATCTAAATGTATAATTAAAGAGTTTGAGATTAGTTTAATAGAAGAGCTTAATTTCTTTCTTAGGTTGTAAATTAGGAAACTGTAAGATGGAATTTTTTTTAGTTAATCTAAATATACTAAGAAGTTAATTAAAAGGTTTGGAATGGATCATGCAAAGCTGTTAGAAACTCTTATGATTGTGACTACTAAGTTGACTAAGGATGAAGAAGGTAAACCCATAGATGTTAAACTAAATAAAGGCATGATAGGTAGTTTGCTATATATTAATGATAGTAGGCTCAACATCATCTTTACTATTTGTTTATGCACTAAGTTTTAATCATGTCATAAAGAGTCTCATCTTTTAACTGCCAAGAGAATTTTAAGGTATTTGAATGGAACCACATCCTTAGGATTTTGGTATCCTAAGAATGCATTCATAAATTTGGGTGGCTATTCTAATGCGGATTATGCTAGTAGTTCTTTAGATAAGAAGAGTACATTTTGCACCTGCTAATTTTTTGGAAATGCAAAAGTGTCTTGGTTTAAAAAGAGTCAAAATTCGATGGTTTTATAAATTGTCAAAGTATAATTTGTAACAATCGGTAGTTGTTATGTTCAAGTACTTTGGCATAGACAACAACTTGAAGATTATGGAATGGAGCTTAATAAGATCCCTATAATATGTGATAACACTAATGCCATATGCCTAACCAAGAATCCAAGTTAACATTTAAGGACTAAACACATTGATTTTAGATATTGTGTCATTAAAGATCATGTGCAAAGGTGACATAGAATTAGAGTTTGTTGATAAATAATATCAATTGGTCGAAATCTTTACTAATAAAATGAATAAGGATAGATTTTGCATGATTAGGTGAAAATTAGGCATGATTGATGGTATGTCATTTTGAAATATATGTGTTATGCATATATTTTTAGTTTTGATTTGAGTATTTATGCATATTTTTCAACATTGATTTGCTATCGCCTCTATAAAATTGGTTTTTATAACAATTGGCACCTTTTTTCAACTCTTTTATAACTTTTTGTTAATTTCAAAAAGGAGGAGAAGTTTATGTGATATTAGTTACATCATATAAGAGGAGTATATGTAAAATCATATTCTTGCTTTTGTTTTATGGGAGTATATACAAAATCATATTTTTTACTTATGTTTTGATTTTTATGACATAATAATTGAATTATGTGTTTTAATGAAAAATATGTATTTTTTAATGCATAACATGAACTTTAAAGATTAATATGTGCTTTTAATTCAAAATATTCATAATAGATTTTTCAAGTTTAAGGATGCATACTATGTGCTTTTGAATTTTTTTTGCGTTTTATATTCTATTTATATGTTATTGCTTCTAAATGTGCTAATGCATATATTTAGTAGGAGTATAGTTTATTTTAAAGCATGAATTAAAGGGGAGTGTCATTTACAATTGATATTTGAGCATATGGCTTGAAATATTTGATTTTGATTATATTTTTGTTCTCTAATATCACATGTTTTGTCATTATTAAAAATGGGAAGATTGTTAAATCAAAGGATGTTCCAATTTTGGTTTTACTGATAATAAAAAAATAATTTTTTAAATTAATGATTTGAGTATATGATGTGAAGTTTAAAAGATAGGTTCATTTGGAATTAATTCAAAAATTAAGAAAACGGGATGAGCAAGCATTATCGAAGCTTCAAGATCATTATTTAGATAGTTTAAACTTGCATGTGAGTTTTGATTGAAGCTTTAATAATTTATGGGCTCAATTGCATTGCATATGTTTTAATGCTACATAAACTTTTACTAAATAAGTAAAAGGCAAAAGAACCATTTAAACCTTAAGGTTTGCATAAGAATCTAGGTCAGTCCCTAACATTTTTAAAGGTTGGGGTTAAACCATAACATTTCCCAAAACATTAAAAAAGAAACCCTAAAATTTATAAAAATGTTTAAAATACACCTTGAAGAATTAACACTGTTAACTTTCCATTATTTTATTCAAACATAGACAATGCTATGCCATTTTTGTCCTCCTCTTCTTCTTCTTCACATCACCATCACAGGTTGTATCCCGTCTATTCTCCATCACTTCATTCTTCATCAGGAATTACATGAGAAAATAGTTTTAAACATGCGTCTAACTGACCAACTAACTAACTATTCAATAATTAATTAATGTATAGTAAATGCAAACTAAACAACCTATGCTTTGTTTACCCTTGTTTTGCTATTTCACTACTTTTGCAAAAATTGTAATTGCTAAATTTTTTCCTTATAGAGGTTGATTGCTATATCTAGAAAATTTTCTTCTCCAAGAAATTAATGACTAGGATTTATATGGATGAATGTGGAAAAGGGAAAAATGGTTGACAATGTATGTTGTATATTAATTTCCATGGCAAGTTGATGCTCTGAGCCTATAAATGTGAATTGATAAGGCTTAGAAGTGTAAAAAAGTCAATGTTACAAAACTGTACAACTATAAAGGTTTGTGTTCAGTTTGGAAGATGTTTATAAAAGTCCAGTAGTGCTGCAATTAAATTCTAAAAGTGGAAAAAATAATGAGATCGAAAATTTATAATTGGGTTTCTCTTTTGAGAACTTTAGACTAGAAGTTGGAATTCCAACTCATAGATCCAATCTCGCTTAGTAAAATCCAACTCAGGTTTTGGCTATAACTTTTAACAATTTGGTCATTTGTTTATTTTATCCAAGTTGACAATCAAAGCATTTGTTTCAACAGCTTGTCAAGAATGGAAAATGTATTTATAGTTTCTGAAAAAAAGGTGAAACAACAAAATAGGGGCAAACAGAGCATGGTTGTTTAAGTTGCATTTAACTGTACATTAATTAATGAATTGTTATTTAGTTGGTCAGCTAGAAAAATGTTTAAAACTATTTTCTCATGTAGCTATTGATGAATGCTAAAGCAATGGAGGATAAATGGGATATAACCTGTGATGGTGATGCGAAGAATAAGAAGAGGAGGACAAAAAGGGTGTGGCATTGTCTGTGTTTTGAAGAAAATAATGGAAAGTTAACCGGTGAATCTATCGCGGACTACTAAATAATAAATTTACCTAACTAACCTAACTAAGTAACTAAGCTGAGTCAGGGTCGATCCCATAGGGAACTAGAGTATGCTAAAGTTATTCTAATGCTACATAAAAAGGAAAAACAAAAATCCCTATATGCAAAGATATTAAAACTAAATACTAAAGACCATTAACGAAAAAAACAAATAAACAATAATCAAATAAAAAATACAACAAGCTGGGTAGAAGATAAATCCGGGAGTCTAGACTTATAATTAATCTTCGAAATAGATAAGTTGTGACTGGTCTAAGATGCTAGCCTATAGGTTCGAACAAGCTCTCAAACCCTCAGTTCCTCCAAAT
>JAOXYD010051149.1:0-13324 GCA_028565735.1 Pinacopodium congolense
ACAATTACCAATACAAAAATACAACAATCACAACACAAAACCACAACCCACAACCCAACTAAACATCCCCTAAGATTTGATACCACTTATTAATCCTAAATAGCACCTAAAATGGAAGGTGAATTAGGTTCTTTAAAATTTTTCTAAGATAATGGTACCTAATTACACAAGCCCTCTAAGCAAGTATGAAAAAGTTTAATAAACAATTTAACAAGTAATGTAAGCAATATATGATAATATAAAACTTGAAAATAAAAGAGTAGGGTCAGAAGGTGCAAACTAAATTTATGGTAGTTTGGTTCAATTTTCACACTTACGTTTACTCTCTAGCTCCTTGTTAGGTATTTCCCTATCTGAAAGGTAATTATACAACAATTGGTTTCTTTTTCAAAGGCTTTAGGATATCCTTTACAACTTCTCAATTCACAACTTATAGCCCCTAAAAAACACTTTAAAAATGTCTCACTTAACTCACAAAGTTTTTAAGAATTGCATATAGATCACTAAAGATGACGCAAAAACCAAACCCATATTCCTCACTATAACCCATATAAAACTCAATTAATTTTCAAAAAAACAATACTTGAGATGATTTAATTATATATATTTTCCTTAACTCTTTGATGTATAAACAATCATGCAAGACACTTATTTATAGTGAAAATTTGACCAATTAGCCATTTATGACAATTTTATATTGTTAAAATGAATTTATTTCATTTTTCCATTGGTTTTTGCTAACTAGAATCAATTCTTGCGTAGATCAGTCAATCAATGTTGATATAGTAGGCAATCAGTAATTGGTTAACTGATACATTAAGTCGATCGATCAAACTAGAAAAAGGGACATAGTGGTTGACTGAGCAAATAGGTAGGTTGACCAATTTGGATGACCAATCCGTATACAAACTGGTTTTTGACACTTCAAAACAACTTTAAAGAATTTTAAGTTAACTCTAAACAATTCTAAACACTTTAAAACATTTTCTTAACTGACACACATTTTCAAAATTTCCAAAAAAAAATTTTATACATTAAGATAATTATTTTAAAATTATTTCCCACATAATTCCTCTTGGTTATTTCTCCTACTAGCATTAACCAATCATGAATGCAATTATACATGAATTAAGCTCTTTAAACACAATGTAAGCTTAAAGTAGGAATTACATAAAAACTAATGACATTAAGCCTATTCAACCTCTAGTTTGTTCTTTAAACTTGAATCTTTTCCACTTCATGATCATGTACTCCACTTAAGCTTCAAGACTCCCAAAATCATCTTCTAAACACTTCTTTAATATACCTATCTGTCCAAAACTTTAAGTACAACAATATCATTAGTACCTAAATTGTTTTTTCATCATCAAAACTAGATGGAACTACCTTTAGTTCAATAATATCACATACTACTCTCCCTCTTTTTTGAAAAGTAATGGAAGATAAGATAAGATATTTTAAAATCATTAAAACTTAAAACTTATTAAAATTATCATAACTCTTATTAATTCATGCATCAAACATAAGTCATAAATAACTCAATAATCAATTCATAAAAAAATTAAACTCATTCTTAGAACTTAAGCTCCCCCTAAATTTATGCATAACAAAATAACAATATATTAGCTAATATATTACCAAGCTTCTTAACCATTTTATAAATCCAAATATAGAATGTGATAAACCCATCAAAAATTAAAATTTTATCGAAGTTATTAAAACTCTTCGTTAAGGAAAACAAGTTTTCCTAAATAAAAGCAATCAACATCACATTTACTCTTCTCTTTTTATAAATTCAAGAAGAGTATAGAAATGCACATCTATAAGCATCAAAGATGAACAATGGATCATGAAGGAGTTCTAAACACGTTTGAAATGTGATTATTCAATTTCAAAGGATACTAATCTAACATCCAACATAAAACATCCAAAAAATGAAAGATGCATTTAAATTCTCCCCTTACACAAGGCATTTAAAAATTTTAAGCTCTCTCTTCGTATATATTCACACATAAATTTGCATAACTTCCAATTTTATTCTAATAATGCAAAATCTAGTCATATAAATATTATTTTAAAAACATTGTTCTCTCCCCCTTTATTTATGCATTATGTGCCTTTAATATATTAAAATCATTAAAATTTTTCTCAAATAAAATTAGGCTTCATCATTCATATCTCAAACACATTCATATTGTTCAAATAATCAAGTACCACTCAATTTCATTTCATAAACCAAAATTATAGTATTATCAAAGTAAACATGCACCTCATTTTTGTATATCACCAATAGTCATTTCATTCCTTTCCTTTCTTAATTCAACAATATATTTTGGTTATTTTTCTTTTGATCTTATATATAGCCTTAAAGTCCATTTTCTTACAACACGTAATTTAATAAGATTTTGATACCCACACTATTGCTTATTCCAACCTTTTCGCAAATCATTCCATCTAATTGATCTACCATGAAAAACTTTCAACATGCCAAAAATGTCCAAAAACATGATAAATCATAAGAATATGAGAATGTGTCCTTCCATTTTCATACCTATGATTATTTCTAGGTTTTCTATCATTATATTTCATTGTTTGATAATAATGAGACCTAAAATATGAATGAAACATGTTTCTAGATTACTGTACAATGAAACATATTTCTAGATTACTGTACATGCATATGGAGTATGAAAATGAAATGGACCACTTTGCCTAAAAATAGGTCTAAATGAGTTATATTGTTATTGTGCATTCCTATAAAAAGTTATTTCTACTTTTACTTATATGCACTTCCCTCCTAGCTTTAGTTTAGATCCATACATGAAGCCATGATTTTTCATCGGTTAGTGTTTAGATTATGATTCAATATTTCACAAGATAGCCTAGGTATATGTTCTTTTTCTAGATTATTTCCTTTAATAAATATGGTCTTATTACTTAATGGTACATTTTCTTAGGCAAATCCTAACCAAATCTAATATTTGATGCTTTTTGTACACCTAACATGCATTCAAAATTTTCCTTTTCCTTAATAAACTTAAATAAGGAATCTTTAGGGGTTTCTATCTCTTTTCTTAATGGTGCATTCTTTTCTCTCAATTTTTTCTCATTATCTTTCCTTATGCTTTTAGATTCTACATCGTCATGCAACTCATTTTTCAATTTCTCATTCTCCAATTGCATGTAACTAGAATTTTTAATATTTTATTATACTTAAAAGATAAAATTTTATTTTTTCCTAATCATAGCTTCTAAGTATTTAACTAATTCATTATAACTTAACTCATTAACATAATCATCATTCTCATTATCATTTGAATTTAATCATTTAGGTTCCTAATCATAATTTTTACAAGAATTTAAGTTAGATCGCACCTCATCATCTAAAAATAATATGTGACTTGCTTCTTCCTTTACATACTCATTCTTCTCTTCTTCAATTTGATTGGTTCCTTTATAAGTAATCTCCATTATGTGCAAATCTCATAAGCTAATTCATAACTAGAAACTTTATTAACTCCCTACTTAATGGTCAAAAAAATGTACAATTTTACAATTAAGAGCAATTAGTTTTTTATCCCTTTTATCCCACTCTTTTTCATTCTTTGGTACTATTATATCTATATTATCTAGTGTTAAAGTTATTTTCTATAACTTCCCAAAAAATCAACTCTTGTAGTAAAAAAAAACTATTCCATCATAATTTTCCAATCTCTATAATTTTTTCTATTAAAAATAAAGGCGTCTACCTAAACTATCAAAATATGTCATTTTTAGAATCTTATACTTATTATTTATTAGAAATAAACTTACATGTATCCTATCTCTGATACCAATTGTTGGTTGTTGTATGACACCTAAGAGAAAGAGATGAATTAGATGACTAAAATTTTTCTATGTCTATTGTATCTAGTTAAAATATTTTCTTATAAAGAAACGCAAAAGCTAAAAAATATAATTAGCCAATATAATAAAAGAATTTAAGATAAAATAAACTTCAAAAATAAAGAGGAAAGGGAAGAGAAAGGGGTAAATAGATTTATAATGGTTTGATATATAACCCACACCTATGTTCCCTCTCTAACTTTTTGTTTAAAATTTCACTAACAATATCTTATTCAATAGGTGAAAACTTTACAACACTCTCTTTTTCAGTATACATAAGAGTAAACCTTACACAATTGATCTTTGTTTCAAAGGCTTCAAAGTAACCCTTATATAATCACTCCATCCTAAAATACACTTCATAAATATATCTTATTTGACTAATCCAAAAATGTTTTAGGGGCTCATTAACAATCTTAATAATGAACACGTTAAGAATTTCACAACATAATACCAAAAACAATTCAAAGACCATTTAAATTGTTTCTTAAAACACATTAACTTAATTTCATATACTTTTATGCATAACACACATCCTAACATATTTATTTATAAGTAAAATCGGCTTACTAATTCCTTATAGCCATTGGGACTCATTAAAAATTATTACTCCATTTTTTACTTTTGAAACTTATTCTTGTGCACCACTAGTTGACCACTCAAATACACTGGTTAATTAGTCTCTACAAAATCATAATACACTAGTCAAGCACTTAAGCACGTTAGTTAACTGTTCATTGATCGATAAGTGTATCTCATTTGTTGACCAATTCTTACAAAATTCACCTACTAGTTGACCATTACTAAATATACTGATTGACCAATCTATGCTAAAACTAGTTTTTAACACTCCTTAACACATTCCAACATATGTAAATTACTTCAAAACAAATCTACACATTTTCAAACACTTTTTTAACACATATATACATCAAAATGCTTCCCTAAAAACATTTTTTATATATCAACATGATCATTTAATAACTATTCCCTATACAATTCTTATTGATTATAAAACCTATATATATACTAAGATTGAAATAGAATCACAATATTTTGAAAATATTTTAAAAAAACCTTGTTTATTATTGTGGTGGGCTTCACACTGTCATGTGGTATATGTTACAAAGATATACTTGGACGTCGAACTTTAACACAAGTCATGTCCTTCTTCGTACTGCAATCTCGCTTAGGTCCGTTTAAGCAAGATTCAGCCTTCTCACGTAATGTTATCAAATAATTTTGTTAGCCCTAAAACACTTCATGCGTACACTCATGTTTAAGTTTTTTATTTACATACTAAAAATCACACAAGTGTATAATAAGAGGGAAAAAAGCAATAAGAGATATAACATATGACTGAAACTGACCTTTCATTAACTCTCATAAAATGTCAACAAAAGGATCATGTACCTCCTTCTTGAAACATTTTACAAGAACTCCCTAATCGAAGCCCTTATAAGAGAACTCCCTTAAAAGCTTTCAACTTTCTTTGCTATCTCTCCTCTTGACAATGACTGAATGATCGAATAAATTGAATGATTTGAGCTACATCTATAATGAGCTACTTATAGGCTCTATTGCTTAGAAAGCAAGTATAAGATGATTAGGACTATGAGATTCTAATCTAATTTACCAACTAATAACACATCACTCGAACCAGTAAGAAGACATCCCCTTCCTCTTTTGACTTTTCTAATTGGTTGTATTACATCATAATCTAATAAGATAAAGATTACATATAATATAGGAAAAATCTTCCATATCAGCAAAGATTTGCATGATTTTCAAAAGTTTAGTCTCACATAGTCTCTAACTCTTAGACTTGATGTTTATCTCCATGTGATCTTCAAGTGGATCTCGCCATATCATCCATAGTTTCCATGTCACTATTAAAATGTTTTCCAAGTCACCACGACCTATCTGCACATGGGTCCATCAATGCACATCCATGGACAAGTCTATCTTCCTTGATCAAGCTCATTCATGGTGTAGTTGATAGGGATAAATATTAGTTGTTACGATATAATAGTTGATAGGATAAGCTAGAGCTGTTATTAAGATAAGCTCAAGTTGTTAACACATGTATTATATATACTTGTACTCCCTTATAAATAAAGTGTGGGCTCTTCTCTATTCATTTAAGATTAATATAGTATCAGAAACAGGGAAGATCTTTTGACCTAAATAACATAGCCCCCCATTTTCATCTTTTTATATCTCTTGTTAGCCCTAGCTGCATCCCCCTTAATGAATCAGACCACAAGCACCACACTTGCGTTCTTTTTGCTCATCATTGCCTATGTTATCCACAATTTTGCTTATTGTTGCCCATTATTGCTCCACTTCTTTTTCCCCCATTCTTCCCACTTGTTGTTGCTCATCGACATCTCTCCTTCATCAGATTCTATCTATCTACAGCTATCATCATATCTACCAAAAATGCTATTATTTCTTCTTCTTCCTTTAATTTCATATTAACCTTACCAAAAATTGCTCATCAACTTCCTATCAAGCTTAATTCCACAAATTACTTACTCTGTCAGGCTCAACTCACACCGCTACTGAATATCTATGATTTAGCCAAGCATATTGATGGTAGTTATCCTAAGTTTGGCACTGACAATCAACTCAATCTCGCCTACATTTCTTAGTTCTGCCAAGATCAACTTGTCTTGAGTTGGATTATTGGGTCAATTTTTTAATGTTATATTCCTCAAGTTATCGACGCTAGTTCTGCTCGTGACGCCTGGGATAAACTTTATAGCACATATGCCTCGGTTTCCAAGGCTCAAATTTGCACCGTTAAGTCTCTTTTTTTTTTCAAATTGGAGAATGACTCTAATGAAACCATAGCTCAATATTCTCAATGAGCCAAAGGGATGTTTCATCAATTACTGGCTCTCAACAATCAAGTATTCGAAGGAGATCTTGTTCAAGTTATTGTCAATGGCCTTGGCTCTCAATATCGACCTTTTATTCATTCTCTTGAAAATCGCCCAGACACGATATCCTTTGATGATCTTTATGGCTTATTGTTAAGTGAAGAAGAAAATGTAGCCAGAGAAGAAAACACTACTACTATTCAATCTACTACCCAAGTTACCCAACAATCCAGTAGTCGTTCTCAATTGTTTTCTCTAGTCATAGACAAGGGACTCACAGTCGTGAGCATAGAAGATCCACTCCTCATCAGTCATTGCAACTGCTCCCTTCATTCACTGGTATTCCACAAACTATCAATTCTCATGCTGCCTCTCACTCTAACCCTCTGCAGTGCTACAATTACATTGGCTATGGACATGTTGCACGCATGTGTTCAACCCCTTAATAACGACAACAATCCATCCCTCGACCTTCATCCGCCAACACTTTTCATCCAACCTCACACCTTACTGCCACCAACCAGACTGTTCCTCGGCAGTGGCTCTTAGACATTGGAGTTTCTTATTATCTTATTTTGGAGTTGGATAATCTGACCATCCACCCAGAGTACAATGGCTTAAAAGGAGTCAAAATTGGAAATGGTAAAATACTGTCAATCTCTCACATCGATTTTTCCATTTTTCATGCTAACTCTCATTCTTTCTCATTGAATGATATTCTACATGTACTTAGCTCTTGTTCCAATCTATTGTATGTTAATGCCTTCGTAGAACTAACAATTTTTTTGTTGAATTCTTCCCTGATCACTTTGTTATTAAGGATATCTGCATTAAGCAACCTTTATATACAAGCTGAAGTGATTGTGGTCTTTATTCGGTTCTTTTAGCTCCTTAAAGACATCGATAAGCTTTCTTAGGATCATTAACTCATTGACATTCCAAATTGGTCATGCCAATAATCGAGTTATTCGTCATGCCTTACAATAAGCAAAAATTCCTTTTGCAGTGATGTTTAAAAAGCTTATCGTGCGTGTAGTGTTAGTAAGAGTCATCCTTAGAGTTAGTTTGTTCTGATGTTTGGGGTCCTTAACCAGTTCCATCAATTGATGGAAAACGATATTATGTCTTTTCTATCATTATAGCAAATATTATTGGATTTATTTTCTCAAATTCAAATATGAAGTTCTCAATGTTTTCATGAAATTTTGTCACATAGTTGAAAATTTTTTGACACATCCATCAAGCAATTTCAGGCAGATTGGAGGGGTGAATATCAAGTGTTGACTTTTTACCTCTTAGAAAAATGGTATCACACAAAGTAGTTCATGTCTTAAAGCATTAGATCAGAATGGTTGTGTTGAACACAAACACTTACATATTATTGAAATGAGCATTTCACTCTTACAACATTCTTTTGTTCCTAATCAATTTTGGACCTACGCCTTTGATACTGTAATATACATCATCAATCGTCTGCCTACTCCCTTATTGCATAATGCCAATCCCTTTTCATCACTTTTTGGGACATTACCTGATTATCACAATTTACATGTTTTTGGATGTTTGTGTTATCCATGGACAAAACCATAAAATTATCATAAGCTTAAACCAAGGTCTTAAAGATGTCTTTTTAGGTTACAGTAAGTTAAATAAAGGTTTTTTCTGTCTAGATTTATCTTCCTTTAAAATCTTTGTCTCATGCCATGTTGTGTTTTTTGAATAGGAATTTCCATTCTCTTCTCTAGGTCACCACAACTCCAGTGTTCCAATGGCCACACGAAATAATCCAGCTACTATCTTCTTGTCGGCATGCACTCCAATTTCATCATTTGTTCTCTCACCAAAACCTACTTCTCCTTCTTCTGGCCACACACAACCACAAAGTCCTTCTTCACTTTAACCTTTATTACTTACCACAAACTTATCTTGTCCTCGTCATCTGCCATCAAATCCTAATCCAAACCAACCACATCCTCCTAGCTTATCACTCACTGTTGATTTATCCAAATATGAGAATCACCAACATCAACACTAAAAACAACACCCAATGACTACTTGATCGCAAATGAACAACCTAAAACCACGTGCTTTATATGCTCAAAGCCAAATAATTGTTGGCCCTGTCACTTATAAAGAGGCAGCCAAGCATGAAGAGTGGAGACTTCTAATGTGAGAAGAATTTTATGCTCTAATCCACAATAGCACTTGGAAAATCATACCAACACACCAATCTCTCAATGTAGTTAGATGCAAGTGGGTTAATTGGTAAAACATATTCTGGATGGTCCTGTCAAATGCTATAAAGCAAGCCTCATGGCCAAAGGATTTCATCAACGTCCGAGCATTGACTACAATGATACTTTTAGTCCAGTAATTAAGCCAGCTACTATTTAATTGTTGTTGTCTCTAGCTATTTCAAAAGGATGGACTGTTTAGCAGCTGGATGTTTCCAACGCATTCTTTCATGGAACTTTAGATGAAGATGTTTATATGACTCAACCATCATATTTAAAGATCCCTCTTTTCTAGATCATGTTTACAAGTTGACAAAATCGATATACGGCTTGAAACAAGTGCCTTAACAATGGTTCAAATGCCTCACTATTCAAATGCCTCAACAGACTAATGCTTCCCTTTTCATTTATAAATCCTATGGTGTTCAGTTGTGTTGTTTGATTTACTGGATGAAATATTATTACTAGGGCCAGATGCCAAACACATTCAACACATCATTCAACACCTGAAAACAAAATTTGCTCTAAAAGATCTTAACGGATTTCATTAATTTCTTGGAGTTAAGGTCACTTAGTCAAAGAATGTTGCTTAATTGTCCCAGAAAAAATACATTTGTGAACTACTAACTAATTCCTACATGGAATAAGCAAATTTGGTCTCTACACCCATTTGTACAAAAACAAATTTGCCTCTTCATGGTGAAGCTTTTTCGAATCCCACTTTGTATAGACAAATAGATGGCAGCCTTCAATATCTTTACATCATTCGTCCAAATATCTTCTTTACAGTGAACAAAGTTTCACAGTTTATGCATGCTCCATTCATGGATTATTAGGCTTATGTTAAAAGAATATTGCATTACTTACAAGGTACAAGTTCTCATGGATTATTACTTCGTAATTCCGCATATGACCATATCTCTGCTTACAGTGATGCTGATTGGGGTGGCAACATAAATGACTAACATTCTACTATAGGATTTGCTATATTTTTAGGCCATAATTTTATCTTATGGGGTTCTAAGAAGCAACATATTATTTTTAGGTCTTCCACAAAAGTCGAATATCGAGCATTAGCTCATACAGTTCAAGAATTGCAATGGCTTAGTTCATTGATGTGTGAACATGGTTTCTCTATTGCTAGACCAACACTTTGGTGTGATAACCTTAGTGCAACTTACTTAACAACCACTCCCATTTTTCATTCATGCTCTAAACATCTAGAGATTAACTTCCATTTTATATGAGAAAATGTTAGCACCAACAATTTTCTGTTTGGTATATCTCGACTTATCATCAATTGTCTAACTGTCTTACTAAGCCTCTATCAAAATCAAGATTTTCAGGCATTATGTACCAAGTTGATTGTTCTTCCAAAACCAATACAACTTGGGGAGGGTGATAATAATAAATATTAGTTGTTACAATATCATAGTTGATAGGATAAGCTAGAGTTATTATTAAGATAAGCTTCAGTTGTTAACACATGTATTATATATACTTATACGCCCTCATAAATAGTGTGGGCTCATTTCTATTCATTTAACATTAATAATAGTCTCGTCACTCCATGACTAAGTACAAGTCATAATCTGAATTAGTATAAAATCTCATGGATTTTACATACTTTCGACCTGTCTTGTTTAAGTCAAGTGTCTATATGCATTCTCACATTTGTATACCTTTGTGCATCCTCGTATACTCTCACAGAGTCTCGCATGCCTTCATGCATTCTCTCTCATCCTTAGGTCTTGCATGACTTAGTTCACCAACTGCGTGCGGCCTTGCATCTAAATCTCACGTCTCGTAGAAGCTTTCCGCCCATGTATATCAAATCTCACCGACTCTCGAGATCTTTACTGATACTTCTTACATTCCTCGCCTACTCATAAGTTTCTCAGGCCTTTGTTTATCTATACACAACACTTCACCTTGTTCACTTATTAGCACGCCTTTTTCATGTCAACTCATGTACTAAACATTGGCCAAGGCTCATCAACACTCGTATGATCATTTTGGACTAAGGGGTCTAACAAACCACCCTCCCCAGAATAATTTGACACCCTCATTGAAATAATTTATAGGCACTCCTCTATAAGCAGTTCCCTAGAAGACCCACCTTAGCCAACTTTCGAAGATTAGAGGAAGTTTTCTCTTCCAATGGCACCTTTCCCATATACCATGTTCTTGTTCCATCAAATTTGCATAAACGCTCATTCATAAGGCTTATCTTTCCTAAAATTCCAATGTTATAAATGGCTCCTTCTCCTGAATCATCTTCATCATTGTCTTCTTTGTCTTTCACATCTATGGAGTTAATATGTTCTGTACCTTTCTTCCTCTTTGGGCATTCTTGAGCATAATGCAACCCCTTACATATGAAGTTAGTGATCTTCCTCTTAGAATTCTTCTTCACCTTACTCTGAGAAGTTTTCACTTCCTTCTTTTTGCCCTTCTACTTGCTATCTTATGTTCTACCATTCTTCTTGCCCTCTTAAATAGGCGGTGGCATTTGGAGATTCACTAAGGCATTTATTATTGCTATTATGATAGATTGGTCCTTCATATTTTACCTTTGACTCTCCATTTGTGCCAAACCTTGCAAGTCATTAATAATGTGAACTTCCTCATATACTCTCACATTGAATCGTCTTGCTTCAATTCCTTCAAAGGTTATCTAACGAGCCATGAAGTATTGTTAAGGAGGAACTAGTCTATTAACTCCTTCTTCAACTTCTCCCATGTATCTGTGGGAGATCTACCCATACCGATGTCATTAAAGGTCCACGTTCTCTAACACAGCTTAGCATCACCCACCATATACATTGTTGTATGAACACCTTCTCTAAGTCTACCACCTTTGTTGTTACAAAGTACTTCTCTGTGTCCCATAGAAAGTTATCGAGCTCCTTGACACTTAACTTTCCATAAAAAGCGTGTGGCTCTCACACCTTCACCATAGTGCTTTCCACCCGAACACCATCTTGTGTATCGCCAATGCATGCTTGAAGACCTTCAACTGTTCCTCAAGTGCTTTTGTAGTTTCTTGAAGTTCTCTCTCTAAGACTTCAATACGTTCCAATAATGAAACTACACCTACATCCATTGGACCTAGAGGTTCAAGGATTACCTCTATTCTAATAACCTTATTCGTTAGATTACTTCCACCACCCATCACTACTTTGGTTGGCTCTGATATCAGTTGTTACAAAGGTCTACTTGATCATCAAACTTTACTACTAGTCGCGCCCTCATTTACACAATAATCTTGATTAGATTTGTTTAAGTAAGACTCACATGCAATATCGCTTGGGTATGCCCTCCTTTGCACGGTAATTTCGCTTAGGTTCGCTTAAGTAAGATTTATCCTTCTCACGTGAATGTTGTCGAACAATTCCGTTAGCCCTCTAATACCTCACGTGTACACTCATGTTTAAGTATTTCACTCACACATCTAAAATCACATAAGTGTATAATATGGGTAAAGAAAGCAATAAGAGATATAATATATGACTAAACCCAACCTTTCATTAACTCTCACAAAATGTTAATAAAAGGATCAAGTACCTCCTTCTCAAAACACTGTGAAAGAACTCCCTACTCGAAACCCTTATATGATAACTCCCCCAAAAGCTCTCAACTCTCTAAGCTATCTCTCCTTTTAAAAATGATTGATAAATCAAATGATTTGAGCTCTGACTTTAATGAGCTATTTATATGCCTCTTTGCTTGGAAAGTAAGAACAATATAACTAAGACTCCAAGATTCTACTATATCTTAACAACTACGAACATATCAACCAGACTAATATGAAGACATGCCCTTTCTTTTAGGACTCTTTTAATTAGCTACATTACATTATAATCTAATAAGATAAAGATTTCATGCAATCTGGAAAAGATCTTTCATATCTATAAAGATTCTTATGATCTTTAAAAGTTAAGTCCCACATAGTCTTTAACTATTAAACTTGATGTTTATCTTATGTGATTTTCAAGTTGATCTACCTACATCATCATGTGCCACATCATCTACAATTATCACATCATTGCTGATGTGTTTTCTAAGTCATCACAGCCTATCTGCATATAGGTCCTCAATGTACGTCTATGGACAAGTCAATCTTCCATGATCAAACTCACTCATGATACAGTCTCATCGCTCTATGACTAAGTACAAGCCACAATCCGAGTCAGTATAAAACCTCGCAAGTTTTACATACCTTTAATGTAACAGCCCAGACCCTCGCAAGTTTTACATACCTTTAATGTAACAGCCCAGACCCTCGCAAGTTTTACATACCTTTAATGTAACAGCCCA
>JAOXYD010051160.1:0-13324 GCA_028565735.1 Pinacopodium congolense
CCTCCCCTTTAGCTCAAGCATAAATAGAGAAAAAAAAAGCTAGGTGATGCGAACCCATCTAGGAATAGAACCTAGAGAACCCATGAAAAAAACTGAACCTCACCAAGAAAACTAAATCAAATTTATAAAGGAACTAACCCATTGATTACAAAGAATCAAGAACTATGTTCATAAAGTTTTTTAATGCCATAAAGAAATATTTTGTTTAATAGGGATAATAGTTACATAAGTAATTAACCTTTTAAGATTTTTACAAACCATACAAATTTTTCATTTGATTGATCAACCTTTAAAAAAATTTTCAATTAAAGTAAAAAGGCTAATTTTGTTAGGTTTATGCTGACGTGACAAGCAGACTTTGTGACTTCAGCATCTACGTGTACATGCTCCACTTTTAAATTTTTTCACTTTAATGAGCAACTTTTTGAAATTTTTTCAACTTAGTGATCAATCTTCTAAAGCTTTTTTAATTCAGTGACCAACCTTTTAAAATTCATTCAATTGAAATAAAAAATAATTGTTTTCCTTATAAAATTAATAAGTAATTAATACACTAATGTTTTATTAGGAAGTATAATATAATGACTTTTAAGTGTAATTAACAAATATATAGCTTATCCTTTCAAAAAATTGAAAACTATTTTGTTGAAATAGAATAATTTTAAATTAAAATTTTAATTATAAATAATTTTACAATTATATAATAAAAATCATATTTTCAATTATATTTCCAATAGAATAATTTTAAATTATTCAAAAATATTTTAAAATTTAATAATTTAAATTATTCAAAAATATTTTACAACTAAATATTTTCAATTATAAATAATTGTTGAATTATACTGAAATTATTTAAGCATATTTTAAAATTATAAAATTTTTTAAAATTTAATATTTTAAAATTATAAAATTTTTTAAATTTTAATATTTTTAATATTGTAAAACATTTTTGAATAATTTTAGTTTAAATTATATTTTCATTTATAAATAATTTTTGAATTTTATATTTGAATAACTAAACATTATTCTATTGAAAATATAATTTAAAATACAATTTAAATATAATTTAAATAATTTCAAATTTAAAATTCAACAATAAGACTAGAGCATTATTCTACAATTTGAAATTATTCACAAATATTTTACAATTTAAATTATTAAAATTTAAAATTTGTAAAAGTATTATATTTATCATAAAAATTAATTTAATTTTTTTATTATATCAATAAAATCTCTACATTTAAGTATATCTATATATATATATATATATCATAATTTGGGCATAGTTAGAAATTTTTAATTGCAATTATTTTTAGTATAAAAAAAATGTATCTTGTAAAAATTATAAATATTTTTCAAAATTTTATATGTTTAAAATAATATTATTTATTTTAAAAATAACTATGAGATATATTTAAAATTAAAATATTTTAAAATTATATTTTCACTAGAATAATCTTCAGTGATTCAAATATATATAATTCAAATTTTATTTATAAATGAAAATATAATTTAAATTAAAATTATTCAAAATTATTTTACTATATTAAAATTTAAAGTGTAAAATATTTTAAATATGTTTTCAATTTTAAAATATAATTGAGTAATTTCAATATAATTCAACAATTATTTACATTTTTCAAATACATCAATTGTAAAATGTTTTTGAATAATTGAAAATTATTATTTTAAATATATAATTTTTACAATATAATTATAAAAATATTCATATTTCAAAATATAATTTAAAATTATTCTATTTCAATAAAATAGTTTTCAATCTTTTAAAAGAGTAAGTTATATATTCATTAACTAAATTTAGAAGTCCTTATATAATATTTCCTAATAAAATATTGGTATATTAATCACTTGTTATTTTTATTAAAAATTAATTTTGACCTGAATTAAATGAATTTTAAAATGTTAGTCACTGAATTAAAAAGTTTTTAAAAGGATGCTAATTAACAATTTTCAAAAGGTCACTCACTAAAGTGAAAAATTTTTAAGGTGGAAGGGTATACACATGGACACTGATGTGACACCTTTTGCCACGTGGATGTTGAGGAGGCAAAGTCCATTTGCCATGTCAGTATGAACCTAACAGCATTGAAGTTTTTATCTTAATCAAAAAACTTTGTAAAGGTTCGTCATTTAATTGAAATTTTTTAAAGGTTTGTCACTTTATCAAGTTATCATGAACCTAACAAAATTGACATTTTTTCATTAATTAAATAAATTTTTATAGGTTAGTCACACTTAATTGAAAATTTTTAAAGATTTTTCACTGAACTGAAAAAAATTCATAAAAAGTTACTCACTTGTATGACTGTTATCCCTTTTTAATAAATTCAAAAGTTCAATGAAGAACATGATATAAAGAACTCAAAACTATAAAAAATATGCAGCTTAAATATATCTTATCACTCAAAACATGACCTTTATATAGGGATTACTTAGAAAACATAAATGACCTTAATTTCTAAGTGTAACAAGGATTCTTGTTTCAATTAAGAATCCTAATATCATAAGGAAAGTATTCTCTTTAGAACTTTTTCTAATCTAACTAGTATTTCCCATTGTAATTCCTAAATTAAATAAGAAACTATCAAGCAACTATAAAAACTTGTCAACAATGTTTTGGGCTTCATAATTAAGTAAAACCCCATTACAATAAAGTAATTCTAGAACATTAAATGGGTAGTGATCAATGATATTAGCTATAATATAATGGTCTTAGGCGTCTAAAATGTTTTGAAAATTAGTTTGAATCATGTTAACTAGTACTTGGTCCTCTTTTAGGTCTATTAAACATCCTGAATTGGACTCTAACATGATATTTGAAATTTGTTCTATTCCATTCAAAGCTTCTTTAAACTTCTTACTCATAGCTCTTATAATTGGTCCATCAGAAATTTGTACTGTATTCTTTACTTGTTACACTTACATCATTACCCCTCTTCTCAAAAGGATTCAAACTTAAATTGTCACCTATATCAAGAGGAGAAAGATTAGCAATATTAAAAGTAGCACTAATAATTAACTCAAAAGGAAGCTCTAACTTATAAAAATTATCATTGATCCTCTCAATGATGTGAAATGGTCCATCTCCTCTTGCTTGCAACTTAGATTGTCTCTGTAATGGAAATGTTTAATTCCTTATATGTACCCAAACCTAATTAACTAGTGGGGCTTATTTTCTGCTCACCAAATAAGATAATACTTAATTAATCCTAAATATGTAGTTAGGGCAAGTCAGAGTCGATCTCATAGAGATCTAGGGTGCACTAAAGCTATTCCTAAGGTTGCACTAAAAGATAAACAATAAAAAGAAAAAAAAACCCTAAAATTAATCAACATTAAAACTAAACACAAAGAGAATTAATGAACACAAAATAAATAAATAAACACATAAAAGAAATAAATAGATACAATAAAAGAAAGTTGGGTAGAGGATATATTAGGGATTCAGACTTATAATTGATCATCGAAATAAATAAATTGTGATTAGTCTGAGATGCTAGCCTATAAATCCAAATAAGCTCTTGAATCCTTTGTTCTATCTATTTTAAATAAATTCAACAAGTTTTAAAAATATCTCTAACTACGCGACAACCTAAAATAAGCTCTTTAGATTCAATGGTGTAATAGCTGTAAGTACTAAGGAACTGTTAGCCTAGGCCACAATCTCCCAAGCTTAAATTGTGTAATTTAGAGAATTGGAATCCTAGATTAATTAGTTAAGTTCATTGACAAAACTAATTAACCTATTGCTACTTGCGGTATTAGCTACGGACGATTACGTATCATAAGTCTCTACCTAGTAATTGAACTAGAAATTATACCTAAGATGGGTAATCCTAAGAATAAATCTCTAATTCATGTCATTTAACTATAATTCCAATTCAATCTCAACATAAATCACAATACCCTGTTAATTCCTCATTAATTCTCATAATTATTAAGCCAAAATCCCATTAATATCTTCCAACCCAAGCACATTCTAAGCTAACATAACAAAATAAAGCAAAAGAAAAGCTGAAAATTAACATAAATAATAAATAAAATGCAAAAATTAATGAGAAAGCAATAGAACCAAGGTTGGAAAAAAGAAAACAATACCATATATTAACCAAATATCAAAGTTTTAACACAATATTTAAACTAAACTTAAACTAAATATAAAACACAAAAAAAAGAAAGCATTAAACAACAATAAATGGAAGCAAACAAAACCTAAAACATATAAATGTAAATGCTGAAAATGAAAAACTAACTTAAGGAACACAAAAGCAAAAGAAATGAAAAACAAAAGAACAAAGAACAAAGAAGAATAAAGGAAAATGAAATAAAAGGAAGATGGTGCCAACGACCTAAGGAGCTCTCTCCCTGTTTAAATGTTGTTATCCTCTTATATATGGGAAGTTCTACACCAAACACTATCATCCAAGGGAACAAGATTTCTAAGGCTGCATGCTTCTCCTTAAGGAAAGCTTTGGCCTTGTCTTAAAATGCTGCAATTTTAAAGGAACTTTTAAAAGCTTTGTGAGCTTTATGTGTTGCCGTTTTGGACATAAGTAAATTATGTAAGGAAAGCCTTAATTATTAAAATGTTTCTTAATTATCCTGAAATCTTAATTTTTTAATCACGTTTGTTGCTCTTGGAAGCTTTGAAGTTTTTTTTTACCCCAGGTTACGTTTTTTTCCATCCTTTAAAAGCTAACTCATGCCAAGCTTTTATTACATTTAAAAACCTCACGTTTAATCATGTTTCTATGCTCCTGCTTTCAAGCTTTTGCCCTTGGCTCTTTAAAAAAATTTAAAGGAGTAAGTCATGTGGCCTTCACGAAGAGCTTCTCTCAAAATTTGATCTTTTTAACTTATCTTTGTGTTCAATTATTAAATCTACTTGTAAAGTCAATATGAACACAAAAAAAGCATTGAAATCACATTAAAATGCATAAGATAATATAAGATAATTCAATCATATTATCAACTTATTCAAATATAATGTGTTTTCCACCCTTGTTAACTTTGGCTATATATTGATCATCTTTTCTCTCTATTTTTTTCTTTACACGTTCATGGAGTTATTTCACCATCTCAGTTTTCTTCTTTACACTAACACTAACTCTTTCATCCATAAGTAAAGGTAGTAAATCTAAAGGAATCAGGGTTTAAAACCATAAACATTCTCAAAAGGTAAATAACCAGTAAATGAATGCACCTATTTATTATATGAAAACTCAACAAACAATAAGTAATCTTCTTAATTCTTTAAGTTCCTTTAAATGATAGCTTGAATCAAAGTAGCTAAAATCATATTTACTACTTCAGTTTGGCCATCAGTTTGGCCCTAATTTACCCTAAAAAACTTTTTAAAAGTAATTAAGGAACTTATTATCACAATCACTCACTATAGTTATAGGCACCGAATATAGACGTACTAATTCCTTAAAGAATAAATTAGCAATATTAGTTGCATCATTAGATTTATTATAAGGAATAAAATGTGCCATCTTAGAAAAACTATCAACCACCAAAAATATAGAGTCTCTACCCTTTTTGACCTTGTAGCTCTAACACAAAATCCATAAAAAATCTACCTACGGTTCACTAGGCATAGGTGAAAGTGTATATAATCTATATGGTAAAACCTCTTATTAGCTCTTTTACAAGTGATGGATATAGTACAAACTCTCACTACATTGCATCTTGTCTTAAGCCAATAAAAATGATAACATAACATGTCTAATTTCTTTTTTACATCAAAGTGACCCATCAAACCCCCATCATGTGCCTCGTGCATAAACAGCTTACTTGAAGAATACCTAGGCATACATAGTTTATTTTCACAAAATATTTACCCATCATGCCTAAAAAACATACTAAATGCATCAAATATACATTAATAAAGCCATTGTCATTATCATATAATTCCTTCACATATTCAAATGCCAACAACTTGTATTTAATCAAGTAAATGTTAAAGATAATTTATTTCATTCTATATCATAATTATACAGGTTGTAGAATTATAGTATAACAAATATCATCCCACAACGATTAGGATTAGTCACCTAACAATTTAAGCTCCACTTTATTTAAGCATAAAATCAAATGGCAATAATTGAAAGTAAACTAAAATATAATAATCTAACAAATTAATGAAAAAGAGTGTTGGAACTTAAGAAATCAAAGGTATAAAACTAGGAATCACTTCTATCCCTATTTTATTCCCCTTACCTTATTGATTTAATAATGTTCGATCCAAGATATTTTAGTGTTTTAGTCACGCTCTCTCAAGATGCAACCAAATTTCTCTAGTTGAAGAAGATAGGAATAGCTTTGTAATCTCTCATTCTATCCAAACTTTCCCTAAATATCCAACCAGTTATAAAGCAATTCTATAGGTAATCAATTAATCAATTAAGATCTCTCTTCATCTCATTAATGATCTAATGTTTATGGATCTATTAGGATACTAACTCTCATTGTGGACCCTAACACCAATGTCCTAATCCCATTTCTCAATATGAATCAAGGAATAAGCACAGTAAGCATCACAAATATGCATCCATTGAATCAATAAGATAAAGTTAAACAAAAAATTTTAAGAGTAATCCCTAACAAGAAGTTTAGCTACACATAATGTCAATAAGTTCCCCATAAATCAAATTATCCATACAAAAAGATAGAAAAGGAAGGAAAAAAGAAAATTAGATGAAGCTTGGCAATCTTCCTCTTCTATCCTTAGTGTAAGAAATCTGGAAAGTGAGTAGCTCTTGATGATTTCCAAGGTTAATGTTTTTTCCAACTTTGGGTAACCATAAAAACCTCTTTTTTACCTCTTTAGGTAGGTTCCTAAATGTTTCTTGATGGCTCCTAGGGTTTCCAACCCTCTTTATGTCTCAAAACACCTTCAACAACCCTAAATATGTGCAAGTCACACTAAAGTTTTAGTTCCCATGATCATGGGAATTTGTGATAGTTGATCATGGGAATTCCCATGATATGTGGCCTCTATTTCTTCATTTTTGCTCCTTCTTCTCCTATTTTCCAACTTTTCCAACTTTCATCTCTTCTCACACTTTTTGCTATAACTTCTTTGTTACTTATCATTTGGCATTGAAATTTTATGTAGAACTCAACAACATGATGTTCTTACTCTCCAATTGATTTCACAACAATTTGAGCACCAAAAGTGCATATTATATCTCACCAAAGTCCCCTACACTAAATTTGGTGCTTGTTTAAACTCTTCTTGCTCTTCTCTTTATGTACTCTTCATGGCTAGTCATATAGCCTTTGATATTTGATTTGGAGCTTCCTAACTCGATGCTCTAACTCCTAAAATTGATTCCACATCTATTCTAACTCCAAAAGTGTATTAAAATAATTACCAAAGTCCTAAAAACACATGAACAGACATCCAAAGCAACTTAAGTAATATGTTATTCAAAAATAAACTAAATATGCATCTAAATCACATACAATTTCCCTTCAAACCTAAGATAATGATTATGAAAACATGCCTAAAAGATGTATATATTTGGTGCTATTAGTAATAAGAACATACCTTCGAGGTAATGCATCAATAACTAGCTTTACCTTGTATGTACTTAATGATGTACGAAAAAGTTTGAATGAATTCCATCCATTTAGCATGGCATATATTGAACTTACCTTTCCCATTTAAGTGCTTCAAGGATTCATGTTCAGTGTGTATGACAAGCTCCTTCAACCATAGGTGGTGTTGCCTACTGTATAATACCCTTATCATTGCATAAAGTTCTTTATTATAAGTTGGATAGTTCAAGGCTGCACCCTTAAGATTCTAACTAAAGTAGGCTATTGTCCTATATTCTTGCCTCAAAACAACTCCAATTCTTATTCTTGAGGCATCACACTCAATTTCAAAACCTTTAATAAAGTTGAGTAATGCTAACAAAGTTGTTGAACATAACCTTTATTTAATAATATTGAATGCTCTCTCTTGTTTACTATCCTAATGAAATCCCGGAGATTTCTTAATGATTTCAATAAGTGGTGTAATAATTATACTAAAATATTTAATAAATCTATTATAGAAATTAGTTAAAACCAAAAAACTACTTACCTTAGTTATTGATCTAGGTCTTGGCCCTTTCTTAATTACTTTCACCTTTTCCTTATCTACTTTAATGGTTTTTTCACTAATAACATAACCAAGAAACATAATCTTTCCCATGTAAAAAGTACACTTTTAAGATTAATATATAGTTTTTCTTTTCCTAGCATTGATTGATTAAGATTGGAAGATCAAGAGTGAAGATAAAGATAAGAATATCAAGTTTAGATAGGTTTAGGAAAGTGTCTTAGAATGTAAGTTTCCTAAACCTAATCCTTATTAATTCTTGAAAAGGGTTCTCAAATTTTCATATTATATTGGCATCAACATTTAAATATAGGATTTGAATTATGGTTTTAGTGATTAATTGAATTTGATTATGATAGGAGCATTTTAGGAAATGTTTTAGAATGGCATATACGTATACAGATCTATGATCAAGAGGTAATGTGATGAATTATATTAATGTATGCTTCTTGATAAGTCTAAATGAATTGAATTGTTGGTTGAAGTTATTTAAGTGTGTTTGAATTAGGTTAAGTCTTATTATGTTAAAAATATGGTTTATAAAAAGATTAAAGATTGTTAGAAAGTTTTTTAAAAAGTTGTTTAAGAATGAAAAGCTTTTAGAATCAAGACAATTATTTTGTTTTTATTAAATGAAATGTTTTAATGATCCAAATAGCCTTAACTTATGTTTCAAAACTTATGTTAAATCAAAGGTTAGTTTTGCCTTTATTTTGATGATAACAAAATAGTTTTACTAACGTGTTTTTGGAGTTTTTTTGTATTTAAGAATAGATTTGATGAAGAAATATTTGGAAGTGCATGATTGTAAAGCTTTAAAGTTAAAGAACATGTTTGAAGTTTATGTTGAAGCATGCGGGAGTTATACAAAGACCAAGAGAGAAGAGAAGCATTAAAGTTAAACTTGAAGATGAAGATGGAAGGAAGATCAAGGTCAAGAGTAAAATTTGATAGGTTGTTATGTAAGCATGTTTGTGTAAGTCTTCTCTTGGTATTACCATAATGTTGAAAGGGCTCAATCATGCATATGCATTCATATTTAATATTGCAATAAGATACATAATTAAAAGGTGTTGTATGAGTTTGATTTGTATGGAAATCCTCTTGATTGTTTATGATCTATGAATGTGTTAGGAGACTTGCCATATTTTTATTTTCCTCTATAAATATCTGAATAAATTTTATTGCATGAGCTTCAGAGAAAGACCACTTAAGGTGTGATTTGGTTATTTAATTTTGGGAATTTATTTGTGCTATTTTTAATTAAGTTAAGGGCTACTCTTTTCTTTTAAAATAGAATTTTTAAATTTCTCTTGACCTATAAAAAATAAGATTTGAGTTATTATGATTATCGAATATGATTTGATTGTTTTATACTATGTATGAGTATTTGAGATTGCATAAGGCATTGGCATGAGATTGCATAAGGCATTAGCATTACATTGTTTGCATTTGAGACCTCATCTTGCTTTGATTTTGATTAGGTTTTTGATAACCTATATAAGCTTGAGTTAGGACTTTGGTTGCCTAATTTTAGAGTTTGTTTTGTAGGAAAAATTGTTGTATTTTGATTGTATTTGATAAGGTTTCTCTTCACCTAGTGGAAAGTAAGATTGGTGGGTTCCTCTTGATCCTTAAAATTTAAGATTGTAAAGGTTCATCTTAACCTTATAAACAAGATTATTGTAAAGGTTCGTCTTAACCATGCAAATAAGATTGTTGTACGGGTTACTCTTCACCCAGTTAAAGTAGGATTAGTTTTTAGTGAACTTCTAACAAGTAGTTAGAAAGAAGACACAGTCTTTCTTTAGGGTAAATAAACCTTTATAAATCCATATGTTCATCTCTTCGCTTATCTCTTTAGTTTTATGCTTATTGTGTTTGTTTATTATTGATTGAATTTAATTAATATTGGTGTAAGAATATCATTCCATTTAGGTTAAATTTTGGTTAGAAGTTGCATTTAGTTAAAATTGCCTTAAGATGTTTAAATTATTTATTTAATAAAGAATTTTTTTAAGCACACAATTCATGCCCCTTCTTAGGTGGCATAGAGCTTACAGATAGATAATTGGATAAGTCAAAGATTTTTTTTTCCTATGTTTCATAATAGGGTTGGATTTATAGATAGTGTTGCTATGGTATAGGCCATCTTTCTCCATCACAAACTCAAATGATATTTCCTCTTCTATTCTATAATTCAAACTTCAACTGGTTTTTTTTTGGTTTGGCTTCTTAATGCCCTTAATTTCCCAAAAACTTAATAAATTGAACGTGTTGAAAAAAAAAACCCTATTATAAAGGAAGGTATCTTTATAAGTCGAGTCAATTACATTAAAGAACTACTGAAATATTTTGGAATAGACCAAGCTAAGCCTTTAAGAATACCTATAAGCATAATAACTAAATTGAACAAGGTTAAATAGGGTAAACTAGTTGATGTAAAGCTTCATCTAAATATGATTGGTCATTTACTTTACTTTACTTATAACAGGCCAGAGATTATATTTAGTGTGTACCTTTGTGCTAGGTTTCAATCAAATCTTAAAGAGTCTCATTTTTTTAGCTGTTAAGCATATACTTAGATATTTTTTTGGTATCATATTAATAAGACTTTTATATCCTAAACATATATTCCTATATTTAACTATTTATTTAGATACAGACTACGTTGGTAACCTTTTAAATAGAAAAAGTATAACCAATTCTTGTCAATTTCTACACAATGCATTAGTCTTATGATTTAGTAAGAAACAAATTCAGTTACCTTGTCAACTACAAAGGCCAAGTATTTTGTTGTGGTTAATTGTTATTCATAAATGTTTTTGCTTAGATAATAACTTAGGGCTTATAACATAGAACTTATAAGGATATATATTATGTGTGATAACACTAGTATCATTTGCCTTACAAAGAAAATCATTAAAAACTCTACGACCAAGCACATGGAAATTACATATCACTTTATTAGAGATCATGTACAAAATGGTGATGCTAAGTTAGAATTTATTGATACAACACATCAATTGGTCAATATATTCACTTAACCAATGAATAAGTACAACTTTGGCATGATTAGAAGAGAATTAAGAATGATTAATGGAAATTCAATTTGATATAGGGTCTATTATAGAAACTTAATTGGAAATCTCTTATATAATTGTTTATGTAAATACATTTTTAACTAATCTAAAAAGAGGGAAAAGTAATGTTAGATGTCTTTGTATAGGGGGAATATTCATTTAAATGTTGATTGTGATATCTAGATCCTTTCCCTACTTTATTTTGTTTTTATAGGGGAAGTGATATTTATATGATGCATGGATTAAGGGGGAGTAATATTTTGTGATATCTATATAATGCATAGATAAAGGGAGTATTAATCTTTTATATTGCTTTCTAGTGAATTCATGTTTTTTGGCTTTCTAATATCACACGTTTTATCATCATAAAAAAGGATAAAATTGTTAAACTAAAGAAGATTTTAATCAATATTTTGATAATGACAAGATCATTAGTACTAATGATTTCTTTATTTTGATGTCTTAAGAATGTGAAAGATGTATAAGAAAAAAATTGGAGTCAAAGGGATGTCATATAAAGAATATCTTACAAATGAAGGATGAGATCAAGACTAAGGAAGTTAAGGTTTAATAGGTTAACCAATGTAATTTTTATTATAAGTCCTGATTTAGTCATCCTAATACTTTTAGAGACATTTCATGTATGTCCATAAAATTGATTGTTTAATGCATAAATTTTTCAAAGGTCAAGATTAATTGATATTTTGAGTTAAAAAAATTCTTAATCATTAAAATACCTTTAGAAAATTGTTTAAAATATATTAAGTGTTTATCGAAAAAACTGAGTTTGAAGATTTGAATAACTTTGAAAAATGTTTGAAAAATCTCTCATGATGCATTGGTCAACTAATGTAGCTTACTAGTCGATTAATTTAAGGTTTTAGTGCATATTGGTCAACCAATATCAAGTATTGGTCAATCAATGTCTCAGTAAATTTAAAATTTGTTGATAATAAGTTTCTAATGTGTTACAAGTCGATATATTAGTTGACCAATATAATATGTTAGTCAACTTTGTATTTGATTGGTCATCCAATGTGACTTACATGCTAAAATTTTTACATAGTGAATTTATAACTTGTTATTATTCAATAAATTACTCGACCAATATGAAATAATAGGGAATCAATGTGTTAGATTAGTCAACCAATAATAATTAATTTATATTTTTAATTACTAGCATTTTTCTCTATCGAATTTTTGAATATATGTAATGACTAGTTTGAGTTAGTAACGACGTTATACATGCTTTCATAATTGAGAAAAGTTGCAAGGCGTTAAATAGGTTAAAAAGCACATTATTGAGTGGTTATTAGATGTATTGATTTTCATTGAGTTTTTAGACATCAAAGTGTTTTGAGTAAATAAGATACTTTCAAGTATGTGTTATCACGCGTGAGCTTGATATTTAGATGATTCATAAGATTTATTCTTTGATTGTAAAATTTATTTTTTACTTTAAAAAAAGATTGTATAAGGGTTGCTTTTCACCATTTAAAAGAAGATTATAATTAATTCTTAAGAGAGAATTAAAATGTGGACGTAAATAAAATTTGTTTTTGAATCCATATAAATCGATTTACATATCATTTTTCTATGTTTTTTTTTAATTTCATACATACTAATATGTTGGGATAATAGTTACACAGGTGAGCAACCTTTCTGAATTTTTTTAGTTGAATGATCAACCTTTAACATTTTTCAATTAAGTGACTAACCTTTAAATATTTTTTCACTTAAGGTAAAAACGTTACCTCTGTTAAGTCCATGCTAACGTGGCAAACGGACTTTGACACGTTAGCATCCACATGGAAAAAGTGTCACGTCAGCGTCCACGTGAACACATCTCTCACCTTTAAAATTTTTCAATTCAGTAAGCAACTTTTAAAAAATTTTCAATTAAGTGATAAACCTTTAAAAAATTTTAATTGAGTGACTAACTTTCTAAATTTTATTCAATTCAATTCAAGTCAAAATTAATTTTTTTCTTATAAAAATAACGAGTACTTAATACATCAATATTTTATTAGGAAGTAATGTATAACAATTTCTATTTTAGTTAACAAATATATAACTTATTCCTTCAAAACATTGAAAACTTAGTTAT
>JAOXYD010051178.1:0-13324 GCA_028565735.1 Pinacopodium congolense
GTCAAAATCATACAATGCCCCAATTATAATTAAACAATATATTAACATGGGGAGTCACTAGGGGGTCGTGAGGGGGGCATGTAGTATTGCTAATATATATATATATATATATATATATGTGCAAAGTACAATCGAAATAAAAACATGCATTATTAATCAAGAACACAACTACTTACGAGTTTTATTTAGTTTTCCTATGCGAATAAACCTTAGCTTACCATGATATATTTGTTATATGATGTTTCTTTCTTTATATACTATTTTCTTTTATCATTCCCTAACACACTAAAAACTTTTCCAAAAACTTTTCTGTAGCCATTTTAATTAAAAGAGAAGGGTTACTAGGATTTCTTATAATTAGATTTTTTTAATAAAAGTTTTTGTGTTTTAAAAACTATTACTTATCCTCTTATGATATTATTTGATTATCACATAATCCCTCCCATTATATTTTATAAGTTTTATTTATTTTTATTTAAAACGGCATTGTATTGAAATTTTAAACTTTTTAATAAATTTTAAAGTTATGAATAGATTAAAAAAATGAGATATGACATAAAGAGTTTTATAATAGTTAAATAATATTATAAAACATAAATAAAAGTTTTAAACATAAGGATTAAACTAAAACATTATATCATAAGAGGGTCTAATATAATTAACTCTAATCAAAATTACTACTAAGAGAGTCTTAACTTTTATTGTGTTATGTTAAAAATTTTATGATGTAGATGGCTCATCGCTCTAGCATCTGCCCTTTTGAAATGTCTCTTTTGGTCCTTTCTTGGGGTATAATTAAATAGATTGGGGGTATGGGAGTAATGCTCTCATAATATGATACAGAGTTATTAAGGAGGAAGATAAAATGATGGTATAAAAGGGTGCTATTTATTTCTCGATGCACCACATTTATATCCTAACTATAGATAGAAGCACAATAGCTTCATAAAACATCGTATATCACTAAATTCTAACATTATTTTAATTTGAAAAAATGAGGGTAAATTTTTAAGGTACCATATAAGATTAGGGTTAACTCTGTTATCATTAAAATAAAAAAATCTTAATTAATCTACTTTTAAGAATGTAAGTAATAATACGCCACTGAATCTCGTTAAATCTATGTATTTTTATTTCTTTCTCCTTTATTCTCTTCAATTTCCTCTTTTAAATTTCACAAAAATTTATAAATAGGTTAATTTTTATAAGTATTGAATTTCACTTTTTTTCATTTATAAGAAGATTAATCAATTAAAATTTTCAAATTGGTTTATTAATAAAATCAATTAACTTCAAGACTTTATTTTTATATATTTATTAAAAATATTTAATCTTGACTCATTCTTTAAGTAGAGTTTATATTATATATTCTATATCATGTATCCTATATGTATTTTCATTTTTTATATAAAAATATATCTGAATTCAAAATATTAAAATAATATTTTATAGATATTATTTTATATAAAATAGTTGTTATGTTTATTTCTAGTAAGAGAAAACTCCATTTATGAATTTTTAATAAGTTCCTCTAGATTTAATATTATATTTAGGGAAAATTACAAAAAATAATCATGAAAATTACCACAAATTTGCAATTCTAATAGAAACAAAAAAATTTGACGATTAAATACAACTTTACATTTGTCTTAGAAGTAGCCTACCGTCAGTGACATTGTTAAACCTAATGAAGTGTCTCACACGTTAGCAAAAATAAATGACATATATACGACATATGTAAAGTACAGATGAAAATTAAAAAAATTAAAAAAATGAAAAGTTTGTTATCCTCTCTCATTTGCACTGTTTTTTTAAACCAGATATGAAAACCTAATCTTTGTCTTTTCTCCCTTCTCTATTTGTCACTCCCTCTATTGTGCCTTTTCCCCTCCTTTATGCTTTGTCACCTATTATTCTCCATTATCGTCCCTTCTTTTGTGCTAGTGCTTAGTTTATCCTTCAGAGTACTCGTCGACCATTGTTGTTTATTTCACCCATTTTTCATATGAGTTTTTGCTCCTTTCAAATGATGATTGAAACTTCCATGCGAATTTACACTAACTTTCAAAGTTTTGGGACTTTATTGTTATTTTACTATTCAACCTCAAAGCATTTTTCTATTCTTTTCTTCTAATAATGGCCTTGTTTTCTTCAAATGGCACTTACATAATCATAAACTATAGATCATTAAATGAGTTTTTTTATAGTTGTTTATTCCTTAATACTTTTAGTCTCATACTTTGTTCCCTATTTAAATTCAAACTTCTTGTTATTTCTGCCACTGAATGCCAAATTTGATCTCTACATCTACATATGTATGTGTTAATAGACGAATTTTATATAGTTTAGATAAATAGAACTACTATAAATTCCATAGATATGCCATTTTTTTGTGGAAATCAATATTTATGGATATATCCTCAATTTGATGTCATTGGTGGTATTGACGTTCACATCAAATACATTGTATATTTAAAATATGACAGTTTTAATGACAAGATACTAAATATGTTGTGATGATTGCTTAAATCTAGTTTGTTTGAACTCCAAAAGCTTCTATAGTAACCACGAATGTAACCAAAGTGAGTAAGGGAGTGGTTAGAACAGAGCTTGACAATATTTAACTTGAGTTACTAATGGTTTGGTAATGTTAGAGGTCAAAGGGAGAGTTGTACATTTAAATCATGCATTATTCTTATAGATTTATTCAAGGTTTTTTTTAGATGTAGAAAACATATTAGAGTTTATGTTGTTGAAACTAATTATATAGACCCGAGTTACAATTCATTAGCTCATATACTATTAATAGTTTTAGGATCAATAGGTGAGCAAAACATCTTATGGATGTGGCTTGAAGTCCATATCATCTCCCCTTCAATTATATTATGTTAATTACTCGTGGTATGGGTGGCAACAAAGTATATGTAGCTTTTATTACTTACACACCTCATATATATATGATGTGGAAAGAGTGCAAAAGTGTTATGAATAGATTCAAAAATGTTGTGCATTGCTATTTCGACGATTTAGCATAAGCTAAAAGGATGTATTCTCAATTTTTTCAAGAGAATGCATTAGGTTCAATAGTAAACTAAACCTTTTTTTATTTTATTTTCTACTTCAAGCTCCTTATGTAGGTTGTCTTTCTTTTAAGTGGTTTCTAATTCATAATATTGTTATATTTCATAATGTATATTGACTGCCTTAATTTCAATGGGAAAATGAAATTGTGAATATCATATGCTAAACCTAATATTAGTCGAAATTTTTATCAATGCGATAATATTGAAGTAAGTATTTTAATTTTTTTAAAAAAGATATTATTATGCAATTGGTTGGTGAATATTGAAATTGTAGAGCTCTTATAGGCATTTAGTTATGGTAAAGAAGTTGAAGGTATATTACTGTAAAAAAATTTGTCAGTCAACAGATATCCGTTGGGGTAAGAGTCATATGCACAAGGTTCATTATTACTCATAAAAGGTATGTATAAGATTTTATAACAATATTACAAACTCTGTCATGACATTAATACTTATGTTTTATGCTTTGTTTTTGTAAGTTCCATGTGATTATTTATCTTGGGCGTTTGATGTTTCTAGCTCCAGTTTAAGTTAATGTAATGTATTTATTCCATTCGAATATATATGTAAAACCATTTTAAACATCTATGGCTACCTTTTCTAAGGTATACTCAGAATTATGTATTAAGATTAAATTTGACATATCATTTCTATAGTTATTGGCATTTAAAGTTCTAGCATTAAAGCCACTTCCCCATTGTAATTATTTTTATTAACAAATGAAGTTGTATGAAATGATATGTCAAATTCAAATATCATTTTATAAAACTTTTAATGAATTAAACACAGGTAAGTAAGGACATTGCCAGATCATCCAATGTTGCAATTTCCTCATATTTATGACATTGGTGATCTCCATCTTTTTTAATCAAGTTTTTGTCTCCTCTCAAAATATTCTAAAAATTTGTTAAAGTAAAGTTATGCTTAGACAAGTATATCCAATTAATATCATCAAGTAACAAACTTTTGTAATGGTATTTCACACAAACTTCTTGTCATCTTTTGCCACTATTTCTTTATCCAGCCATAAACTTTTATTGAAAAATTACTTAACTTTAAGTAGGATTTACTTTAAGAACTCATACGAACACAATATATCTACCAACTCATGATTTATGAATTTAAGCAAACATGACACTGTCACTCATTTAACATTTTCATGCAACAAAATCATAAGGAACTATAAAACCAAAATAAGAGATTCTAACAAATTATCCATTCAATGAAATAATGAATGTTTGAGAGTAAAAAACTGACTATATAAACAAGAAATTCAAGATCTTCTCTAACACATGGCATGAAGATATTGAAGCTGATATTGGAGTAAATAACATGACTTCAAATTGCCCATTTGATTATAGAAAGAATAAAAAGAGTGGAGAGAGATCATAACATAAAATGAGACATAAGTTTCCCATTTAGAAATTCCTAATCATTTAGGAAGATGGAAACACAAAACAACTTCATAAGTCTTGACACTATACTATAAAGCAATCAACAGGTCTTCAACATTCAATAATACATATGAGTATAATATAATGCCACACTCAAAACTACATTGGCTACAGTAGATACAGTACAATGTAAACATCATATACAATTTAATTGCCTAGATTCCAGAAGAAAACCAATGTAGTATTGGCAGTTAGTATTTAGTCATGCACATCTCCAAATGAAACCAAAGTAAACAATATACCTAAAAAAAAAAACACCAAGTCATTAAGTAAATATAAAAGAAAATTCTACTTTGTGGTTCCATTATCCCACAAACAAATATTTAAGCCAATCGATATTATCCCAGTATAAAAAACAAAGAATGTAAGTTAATAGATAATTATATAAAAAAAAACTCCCAATTACATTATCATAGTATTAACATAACTATCACATGAGTGGATGTTAAATACTAGAGAATTTTGGTTGGTTTAAGTATTCAATGGTGAAAATCATTTCCTAATACAGTTATGAATGAAAAAAACGATTAAAAATTTATGTTCGACTAAAAATATATAGAAAAAAAGGATAATTTGATATTTATCTTATCTGCGATGCTTGAGTTACGTCAACATTATTGTTGTGTGGTTCCATTACTTGAACAATAACCCTCTCATCTTTTTAAAAAAAGTATTAATTTTATAATAATGTTTAACATATAATTACATCTAATAGTTGAAAATTGTGTAATTTAAATCATAAACCATAAAATCAATGTGGTCAGTAACTTCTCACAATGTTACTCCATACCTTCTAGTAACTTGTAATATTGAAATATGTTAAAACCTTGAATTGTTTTTCACATAACAAATGAAACTATTGGTTAGTTTTTCACTTATTACCCTTCTCTCCCTTCATAAGATAAGTGAACTATAGTGTGTAATCTTAATGTTATAGGTATTTTAGGTCTTCTAAGACACAAGTCAGAAGCTTGTGTTGTTGGATTATTTTTTGGTAGTCTTCCTCTTTTTTGCTGCATTACAATTTAAGTTATATAAGAAGCAATTCAAAACATAAAAACTATTTGAAATTGGATAAAAAAAATATACAAGCATAATAACCTTAAAAACTTCAGGTTATTTGGGAGGTTGATCTTCATTCTTGCATTCGCATTTGTTATGACGAACCTCGTAGCGATGTTGACATCTCATTGTCACTTTATGTTTTCTCAATGTATTTGGATTCCATTGTTCACTTATATCCCTTCTTCTTGATTTTGGATCTTCCTGACATGTTCTTTATCATTGGAAGTAATATAGGCTGCAACTTATTAATTTTTGGTTAAAATTTTGGACCGTTAATGAGTTCCATAACATACTGATAGGTTTTTAAATAAAATTCATGCTTATAATATCGACTCACATAAATATAAAACTCCTTCCTTTGAAATGATATACAATCCATTGCATGCCTATAAGGAATCCTTATTAAGTTCCATAATTTATATGGGCAACTCTGTGCATGTAATTCAATAATGTATTTGCCAAGAAAATGCATGATTTCAAACTTCAAATTACCATTAGTTTTCACCATGAAGTTCCTTGCTTCCAATTGTACTACTTCTAACGTCTTTCTTATTCTTGGACATATATCATTAATGGCTTAAGCATCATATCCCTCTTCTCATGAATCCGAGTCGTTAAGGCAATTCAAATGTCCTTCAATATGTTGATTAAGTTTGTTTATCGAGGTTCACATATGAAACCATTAAATGTTTCTAAAATAATGTTATGAACAATTTCACACTTTAGTCGTATGTTTACAAATATCTTAACAAATGTTTCCAGATTCCTAAGTTTCATGTCATCATAGGCATTGTTTAAAAATATCCTTCAGTTATTCCATTGTCTTATTAAAATCAACCTCTGTAGTGCAATTGACCGCTTGTCAAAACAAACTTCGATATATGTGTCTTTTATGCACATTAAACTAGTTAGCACACACATATCGAGCACATTTTTTATGCTCTACTTCCGGGAAAGACAAAATAAAAAACAAATGTAAGTTAATAAAAATTATTTTAAAACGGTATATTAGTTAACTTTAACAAAATAAAAAAGAAGTTGTGTATTTATACCTTTTGCTGATCACTTATAAAACTCCTCCACTTATGTTTAGATCTTTAGCAAGAATACTTAAAAATTCATGCCACAATTAGTAATTTTCTCCCTCATTAACAGCCTAAGATATGGAGAACATTTAATTGTTCCTGTCACAACCAACTGCAGTTAATAATGCACATTCGAGGAATGTCTTCAAAAAACACCCATATAAGTCAATTATCTTCCTACAACCACCTAAAAAACTATATTTCAATGCACTGAATCCCACATAAACCTTTTGAACATTAGTTGCTCATACCTTTTATCAACTTTAGTTTGAATTATAAATTGCTTATCTTTGTTAGCACGACGTACTCTTACTTATAAGATCATAGTTTTGAATGGTGACCTTCCATTGATCCTCTTAACATCACAATAGCCTCTCATTTTACCCTATAAAATTGGGGCTTATTCACTTCCAATCCTTACCTCTTCTAAAAATTATCTTTTAATTTACTATCTAGCCAATTTGGGTTTCTTCTAAACTTGTGTAGGAACTCATTTGCTATCCATTTCCTACTAACTTACTTATTTCTTTGGACTTTCTTGCAAGTATGCTTTACTTCTAAAATCTTCACTACAAAAGTTTTTTCATTCCCAATCCAATTAGCATATATCCTGAATAGGCATGATGACTCACAAATAGATCCCATTCATATACCAAATCTCATCATGTTAATATTATAACCATTTGCAATTGCACAATTTCTTATAGCTTCCTTAAATTGATTTTCATACTTAAACTTCATTCTAACTTTAAATTCGAAATCATTAATGTCCTCTTTAGGATTAAATGCAATATATTTCTTCCTTCTATCAAATGTATCACAACCCACAACATCACTACAAACTGGTGAACCAACTTCAATGTTACTATTATCATATTCACTTGTCTAGCCATGTGAATTCCATTATTCTCTTTGGAAAGTTTTGGTAATTGATGCTATCTCTACATTGGAATCTTTTTCACTACTTACACTTTCATCAATGCCATTATCAAATTTTGACTCACTAGACACCTTCTTCTCATAGTTCTTCTCATTTGATCTTGCTGCCACATATTCTTCATCATCAGTTGCAAATAAATCATCTTCACTCGAATCATTATCAGATTCAGTCACTTCCATTATGTTGAAATCTTCGTCATCTTGTTCCACGCGTACCTGGAACAACCCTTCCTCTTTTTATTATATATTGACTTCCTCATCACTTCCAGTATTAGAGTCAGATTCTTCATCTTTAATTGCAAGATTCTCATATCCATGCTTATAATAAATCTCAACATTGTGGTAGTTTAGCTCTTTCATGCAATTGAGAATTGATACCATGACACTGTCATTATACAAGTTCAACTCCTTTGAGCATCTCACTACTTCTTCTGGAAACTTGTAAAAAATCAACTTTACTTTATGTCCTTTATCCTCTAACACTCCTTTTAATACTAACATGTTGAGTTCATCAACGACAATGTGTCTCTTCTTTTTATCTTTCTCTTAACCTAGTTATTATTGTTTTTACTTTTCTTCAACCCTTTACCGTAATGAAATTCAAAGTTTATCAACATCTACATACCAAAAAAAAAATGAATACAATAACATTTTCATATTTCATCCACCCATATAACGTCTTAATCATTAAAGTTTAAATGGAAAGCATGCATGCTAAAAGTTTAACAATATTGGAATAAGAAAAATAAAATAAAATAATAACGTTATATCTAATTTATTATTAACCATAACAGATTTTTTATAGTAGCTTAAAAGGAACTATTTAAGCTTTGAAACTATATCTATAACTTATACTAAGAACCACATGTTGTGGTCACAATAAATACCTATTTAACACAACTATAGTGGAAAAAATTGCTTAAACTCAGGTCATAAAGTTAAAAACTTAATACCTCTAAGAAAGATCTACTCACTTTGTCAATAATAATGTCTCACTTAAAAGTTCAAACAATATTTGGAAACAACTATATGCTCAAAGGTATCATCATGGCATACGGCCACTAGCAAGCCTTTAATATAAATTACATCAACTCCTTACATCAATATTGAAACTTCTAGTAAAAAGATAGGAGTATAATGGACAAATCACACCTCTAAGTTCCATGTAATGTCTTCAGTTATTTTTTAGTCTTTTGATTTGTCAAGCAAATTAATAGATGTTACAATTTGTTACATAATATTCACCAATATTGGAATGCCATTTAGTTTAGAAGTCCTCGAGAGTGTATAATTAAAAGAGAATAATTAACATTTGATCATACATCTAAAAATCTAAATGTATAGCTTTAAAAGATAATATGGTAGTATATAGTCTTTAATGATGCTTCCTTAAAATTAGCAGTTTGATGAACACATAAAACTTCCTAAAGCTTTAATAAGGATGAAATAGAAATGTTTAATTCATGCATAGATAAAGTAAACCTTTTTGGCTTCTACTAGTCTAAAAATCACCATTAAAGATAGAGATAATAAATATATAATACTTCAAGATCCACATTTAGTTTTACGAAAAGTGTTATGTACCTTGCTATAGCACTAAAGGAGGAGGGGGAGGGGAGGAGGAGGAGTAATCTACAACCAATAGATGGAGAACCATTAGCCTTGTATACTCCAATTAAAAATATTTTTTGGGAGGAAAAATTCACAACACTAATAATACATTTGAAGTAAGTACTGCTTCATGGAATTTACGGCAAAAATATTCACACTTTTTTTATAAAAATCCCACCATCCAACACTCGTGAGAGTAATGGTTAAGCAACTAGATTACACTAAATAAAATGGGGATAATCATATTCTCAATCTTTAATTGATTTTTTAATTAAGTCTTATAACTTCAAAATTTTCTATTTAAATCTTATTCCTTTTTATTTGACACCAATCCAATTCTTTTGTCAGTTTTTATTCACGAAAGTCTAACATAGAAGATACATAAGCAACTTATAAAATGAAACAATCATATTTTTAGTCCTTGATCTTTAACTAGTTTCCAATTTAGTCCTATAACTTTGAAATTTTCTATTTAAGTCTTATATATTTACATTTGACACCTATTCAGTCCTTTTGTTAGTTTCTGTTAACGGAAGTCTGATGTGACAACAAAAAAAAAACACATAAAAACCACATAGGTAAATTATAAAATGACATCGTTTTTATATAACAATATACAAACTTATTTTTAAGAAATAACATAGTTTTGTTTAATACAAAAATATTTTATTTTTGTATAAGAAGCAAAAGAATCCCTAATTTTGTTTCTCCCACCTTTCCCTATGTCATTTTAGTTTCATTCTATCGCTTCTACTATTTTTCTTTTTCAATTTCCATTTCTACGTTATTGAATGAATTATAGAAATGACAATAAAGAAATGGCAATGCCAATGTAATTGAATGAATTACATAAATGGAAATAAAGAAAGACAAATGATAGAAGCAGATAATGAAAAGAAAATGGCATTAAGACAAATGGTAGAAGTAGTAGAATGAAAAGAAAATGGCGTGGAGAAATGGGGAAGAAATAAAATTACGGATTCTTTTTTTCTTTATATAAAACAATGTGTTTTTATATTAAACAAAACTACGTCGTTTCTTAAAAAAAACTTGTATATTGTTATATAGAAATAACATCCTTTTATAAGTTGCCTATATGGTTCCTACGTGTCTTTTTTATTAGACTTTTGTTAATAGAAATTGACAGAAAGACTAATTGATGTCAAACACAAAAGTAGAGGACTTAAATAGAAAATTTTGAAGTTATGAGATCAAATTGGAAACCTAGTTAAAGATTACATGACTCCTACATGTCTTCTACATCAGACTTCCGTTATAGAAGCTAACAGAAAGACCGGATTGCTGTCAAAAGCAAAGGTATAAGACTTAAATAGAAAATTTTGAAGTTATAGGATTTAATTGGAAAATCAAGTAAAGATTAAGAACTGAGAATATGATTATCCCAATAGAATGTAGTCCATTCCGCATCAGAATCCATGGAAATGATAATAAAGCTTTTGTCTTTGACAACAACTAAACATAAGAACAAACTCAAGATCTTAAAGCTCGCTACCTTACAAAATAAAAATACAAGTGACTGGAAGAATGGATGAAACTAAATAAAAAAAATAAAACTAAAGAACAAATCAAAGAGAGTACCAACCAATGACAAGAAGTTTTAGCAAGATAGATTTAAGAGAAAATGAACCTAATTACTTTTCGAAAGTTAGAGAGTTCAAGGAAATTAGACAAAAGGGAAACTTTGGTCCTCTGAGAGAAAGCTATTGAATCCTAAGTGCCCTGCTGGATTGAATGGCACTTGTTCAACAACTGTGAACTCAACATTAGTTTTCATCCAGAACAACGACATTTAAAGCACACCCTTCAATCATTAAAATGTCAACGAATTGAAACTTATCATAGAGGGGATGAAGCAATGTCTAGTCAATGGCTAAACAAGTGAGGCTAGACTCACAAAGATGATGACCAATCGCAACAACAATTGCAAACTTCTTCTACTACTTTTAGGGAACGCGACGACTAAGGTGGTTTGGCAAACTATCGATAGAAAGAAGAAGCAATAATAACGAAGTTTCAATATAAATGAGGGGCAATAAGAGAGAAATTGAAAAAGAAATAGTTTTGGATTTAAAGATAGGCTAAATCAACAAGAATAGGCGACCAGACGGATGAAAGTACGATGGTAAAGTGTAAAAGAGGGGAAGAAGCACGGTAGAGGGACAACAGACAAAGAAGAGGGAAAAAGATATAGATCATGTTTTCAAAACGACACTACAAATGAGAGAGAATAATAAACTTTTCATTTTTTTTTTCAATTTCTATTTGTATGTTACACAAGTCTCATATACGGATGATATTTTTGTTAATATGCCAGACAAGTTATCAAGTTTAATGGTGTTATTGATGACAAGTTACTTTTGAAATAAATGTAAAATTATTATATTTAATTATCAAAATTTTTCATTTTGAATATAGTTGTAAATTTGGGTAAAGTTTATAATTTTTTTTTTGTATTTGCCCTTATAATTATTATTTTTATAGTTTAGCTTTCCATAAAAGTTCATTGATGCTTGTAAGAGGCTTTCTTGCAATCAACACATGGTCCATAACTAACTCCGCGAGAGAAGACGTGGGTAGGATCAAATTCTATAAAGTCAAGTGAAAAAATAATAATAATCAAGTGGTCTTTTACCCCTATTCTTGTAGAAAAAGATGTAAATAAAAATAAAACGGTAATTTGATTCACATGGGTAATGCGAACCTCACGACAAAGGCTCAGGTTCATGTTGACCGAGGACTTCGGCATTCATAGTTTATCTCAGTCTAGGAAATTGTAGATTGTACGTACACAAACGATTTAAGTCCCGTCTACTTAGGTCGTTTATTATAACATTGAAAATGATAAGATGGTCGCTTATTTAAAGTTAGCATAAGTAGGGAGGCTATTAAATATGATTCTCATGTGGCCTTTGGATTAAAATGTCATATAAATTGATCACCTTGCTATTGAATAAATAGAGAAAAATTGTAAGTGGATTTTATAAGTTTTTTTCAATTAGACCACGTCAATTTTCTATATGCAAAGTAGCGGAACCATCTTCAGTGAAAATAATTCAATACTTTATAAATGAAACAAATTCCAAAGTTATTTAGCTCTTGTATGAACTCTTTATAATAAAAAAAGTTATTATATAAGGAAAATGTATGTTTAAATATTTAGCAGAACCAACTTCCAAGATTGTTATACTATATTAGTGTGGCTACTATAAATAAACCTACAACATAGATCAATAGAAAGAGGACAATATAGTGTGACTACTATTGTCTTCTTATCCCAACTATGAATGGTGGGGAACATAAGTTTTTTAGCTAAAAATATAGTATGATAGGTGGGGAACTTAAGTTATTAATGAAAAATATATTATTTTATATTATTGCCATTTGATATGAACTTTAGTTTGCTATCTTTGTTTGGTTTGATATCTTTGTCTCATTTCCATTTCTGTTCTTGTTATACCATGACTTAAAATATCTTAATTTTGTACGTGCAATTTTGATGAGCATGTGTGCAATTTTTTAATGGTTAAATTTGGAAGTATAATAAATTTGGAAGTATAAAGCTATTTCATGGTGGAAGGTTTATGTCAGAACCTAAATTTTGTTATGATAATGGTGAATTAACAATTTTTTATAAGATTGATCCTGATTATGTGAGTTCCATAGAGATACTTGAGATGACAAAGGATTTAGGATACTCCCAAATTGATAAGGTTTATTACAAGGTCCTTAGTGAAGAGTTTAGTAAGTCACTGAGGCTTCTTGGATCAAATGATTGCTGCATTTATATAATGAACTTAATTAAAGAGCATGTAAATGTTGGAATGTATGTTACACACGACATACCATGTGATCTTGGTATTAAATATAAAGCGAGTGAAGAAGATCATTATCGAATAGTAAGTAGGGTGCAATTGGGTGTAGATGATAATGGTGATAATGAAAGTAATGGTCATGATGAGGTGTCTGAAGACGAAAATCCAAATGATGTATGATAAGATTGAAATTTATTAAATTTTCATATGCTTTTTAATGTCATTTTAATCTTATTTTATTGTTTAAATATTTA
>JAOXYD010051189.1:0-13324 GCA_028565735.1 Pinacopodium congolense
GACAAGTTGCGGTTCAGTACCTAATAGATTCTTGAAGAAATCATAAGCTAAATCCTTCATGCCCTCCTGATCAGTAATCAATACACTCTTTGCATTCTAAATAACTTCCGTCTGGCCAAAATACTTTTGTGAAAATAGCTAGTATTTCTCTCCCCATTAATGAGCTATAAGACTCTAAACTTCTATTTCAATTTGGAATAATGGTTCTCCAACTTCTCTGTATAGTCCCTCAAAGACAAAATCTCCTATTGTCGGATATAAGTATCTGTTGGGTACAAAGCCACTAAGTTCTGCCAATGCATTAATGTTTCTTAAGCCTTGGTCTTCTCCTGCATCAAGGTATCACTGCTAATCCTTTGAATATGAATCAATTCAATCTTAATGGATTTTAATTTCTAGTAGCAGATAAAAGCTTGTGTTCCTCTAATTCATGGTTTAAACCCAGCAAAAGAACCTCCAAAAATCTAGGGAGTTATAAGAGGGAATTGAAGAATCAGAATGGAGCCCTTATGGTAGAGATTGGCAAGCCAACTTGGACGATAATAGGAGAATGATTAGAGATGATTGGATTACTGAAATCAACATAGCTACTTTGATAACTCATGAGCCAAGGTTGATTAACCAAGCAACAATCCAACTTCGTTTGGATAAGCATGTCCCTAAATTGTTTGTTGCTCTAAGTAAATAGCTAACCTGTGTATCTCAAATCTACCAGCTTTAAATCACACATAAGCTTTCAAAGTTCCTCATTCTTATGATGTCTAGAGTTTAATCTAGTCCCCTAAATCTTTGTTGAATCTAAGGTGCAATTGAAGTCCTTAGTGAGCAGTTAATCCATCCAAATCCTTCTATAAGTGCTTCTGTTGAAACTCCAAATTGCCAGTATAAACCATCGTTATAGAGAGGATAGACTGAGTTTGGATAAGCGTGACGCCACAGTGGATAAATTGACCTGTGTAGCACTAGTCCAGAAGTTAAATAAGGTGAGGGTTAAAGGCAATCACCACTCTGCCATTATAATGAGCATGGTGATTCGAAAGGTTGATCCAATCCTTATCCAAGAACCAAAGACCTCAATCAAATTGGTCTCATTTTACTTTAGTCTCAATTAGACAAATAAAAGAAGGCTAGACAGTGTCTAGGAAGTCCTTTAACACCTTATATTTATTTAGGCTATTCAAATCTCTAGTATTCCAAACACCAAAAATCATGAAGGGGGAGAGCGAGGAGCTTTCTTCCTTTTAAACCTTTTACTAGTCCTAACGCTAGTGTTGCCCAGCTTTATTGAGCAAATTGTTTCTAGGGAAAAAGTAGCATAATTGTCACTCTGCCTAGGCCTCCAAGGGTTTGCGTCCAAGGGAATAAACTCTACAGCCTAACTTTAGCCCTTTAGGGTTAAAGGCATTTGTGTAACAGTGCCTGTTGCATATGATCATATAAACTACTAGCCCCACTTCCACATGGTTATTAAAAGACTTCTTTTGATTCATTAGAGCATATTGTCTTAAGGGCTCCTAAGGGGAGTCCCCTGGATGGATAATGCACTAACATAACTATGCTCCACTAGTTCTGGCCTTTGCAAGGTACTAGGAAGCATTACATGTTGGTTTGAGGAAGAAGTTGTTAGGAAATTGGGAAGCGATCTAATCGCGCATCAAAAGCAAAATTGACACAAAAAACAATTTTTTATGTTCTTTGATTTCCCGTAAATTTAAGATCTCGATATTCTATAATAAGATTAAATCACAAAATAATAATGCATGAATCTAAATTCGTACCCTATTTTGAAACTTTATCAAAGTCTTCGTCTTCTCGTATCTATCCTGGAAAATCACTTGAGCTGCACATGTGTCCGGCCTCTAACGGTATCCACAGGTCTACTGGAAGAGAACTCAAAAATTTTTTTGAGAGGAAGTAGAGTGGTGATTGCAACCCTAGGGTTACCTCCTTATATAGTGGAAAAATCATATTTTTCTTAATATTAAAATTAAACATAAATCATAATTAAATTCTAACTTCAATTATAATTATAATTTAATTTTAATTGAATCAAATATCTTATTTTTGAATCTAAAGTTTCTTAAACTTTACAATTAAGTCCAACTTAATTAATTTTTGCTCTCTTCCAATAAACCTATATGTGTGACTCATTAGGTTCCTAATATGTTGTCAATGATCATAAATTATAATTCTAATTCATAATTAGAATTAGATCAATTAAAATTATTTTTAATTTATCTTTAATTCTCTAATTAAATAATTTATGATCATAGATCAAGATTGATGTCTAGCAACATGTCATGACCACTCAAATAATAGGAATGTCAAAGTGGTTTTGACTTAACCTATTCGTGCATGATTTTCCGTATAATTCAATCTTTTCATCATATAATGTTCCGATTAGACATAGAGTATGGAATTAGTATCTTCTCTATTCGATTTTAATCATATTAGCTCTCCACTATTAATAATTGATTTTATTAATGACATTTGAAAACTCTTTTCAAGGTGTCACTTCATCTTGGCCAAGGATTTCATAAATCAATATTAATTAAGAATAACAGAACATTCTCCTTAATTATTTTATGGTGAAAAATCCTATATTGATCACTCAATTACTTCCATATAGTTCATGTTACATTCAATAACTACCAAGTGAACTATCCATGGTTAGAATAGGTCATAAGTAGTATCAAAACATAACAATTCCTATACAAGATAACTTTGGTAATCTTAAGTCTAAGGATCACTTATACAACCATCACAATGAGTATTTCCATAAACACACAAGTAATGTTCCATATGGAATTCTCATATCGAGTCAGTTTAGTGAACTTGTTCTCTAAAAAGCACCCACACGTTTGTTCAAGTATCTTCATACTTTAGCCTATGAGATCGACTACTTCCTTCATAAGGAAAAACATAACGTGTGCTAGTCTTTCTGCTCTATTAATGCCCAGTCTTAATAGAACAAAAACAATGAATAATTTAAGGACAATATTTAATTATAATATGAATGTCATAAGTATGATCTCCATCATAATTTCATTGGTAATATATATTTATCCCATGAACTTTATCTTATACATTAGTTAATTAAACAATTATGTAAAAGATAAATAATGCCTTTAATAAATATGTCACAATTATACAACCAATCGATTGGTTGCAGGGCATAAATCAACATCAACTATATGTTGTCCATTCACTACGGAATAAAGGGTTTTAAGTAACAAGAACTTTTCAACGACTTTAGAATGTGTTGTTACAAGTTATTGTAATGCAATACTTTTTAAAGTGTTACTTTTAACAATATAAAAAAAAGTAACGATCATAATAATTTGTTGCTATAAGTTGAAAAGGCAACAAAATTATATATAAAAAAAGTGTTACTTTAAAATTTTAAATATGGAACAATTATAACTGTTACTAATTCAAATAACTTAAGGCAACAGTTAAAGTGTTTTTATTTTAAATTTTATATGTAATATTTTATTTTTAAAATTAATTTAAAGATATTTTAACATAAAATATTGGATATTTTCAAATATCTTTAAAATTTTAAAATTATCTTATTTAAAGGTCTAAAAAAATTTTAAATTTTTAAAAGAAATATTTGTTAGAATTAATTTTAAAAAATAAAAATTAATCACCGAAATAAATCTTATAACCTCTTGAAAGATTTCAAATATTTAAAATAAAATTACAAGTTCTTTATTTAAAAGGATATCAAGAAAATATAATTTTAAAATAAAAAATAATAATTGTTATAATTAATTAAAAATTAAAAATTAACATAGGAGTAAGTGCCATTAACTCTTGAATCATTTCAAATATTTTAAAAATTTTAAGATTTGCTTATTTAAAAGGACTATAAAATTTTATAATTTAAAATTAAAAATAAAATAATTGTTTGAATTAATTATAAAACAAAAAAAATTGAAAAAGATATCATGGGAATCGAACTTATGACCTGTTGAAAGGCTCAAGAGTTTTATCCCTATGCATGTAATAGCCGATTTCTTTCAAATTGGGGGATTAGAACCCTATACTATAGCATAGAAGTGATATCATTGAAAAATCATGAATTGCATTTGATTCTTATGCGTATCACATGTATAACAATAACATACACACATGAATTATGAATTAGTACCTTGCAATCAATGTTTATGTACTCAATTGACTCATTCTTGGAATCAGCTCAATTTCATCATTCTTTGAAATGAATCATATGATACATGAAAGATATATACACAATGCACATGAGATTCCACTTTTCTTTTTATTTTGTTGTGATCGAATGCCTAATTTAACTGTTCTGTATCCATTGTAAATACTAGGCCCATTTCAGATACTGTCTTATACCCATTGTGGATACCGAACTCATTAAGTGTTGAACCTGTGGCCCTATGTGAACAATTATGAGCTTTAAGCTTTTTTCACGAGGGTTACTCCGGTCACAATGCCTTTATTTGATCATACATATTAATGTAAAGGAAATGCATCATGTCACATATTATGGTACCAATAATTCTTATTAAGTATGCACAGTCATATAGTACAATCATTGGATCTCAGTCCAACATTCAACATATTTTTTAGAACACATTTTTCATATTCACATTCAATTGGAAAACACTTCTAATACAATCCCGAATATCAAACTCCTCAGTCATTTGATTGGTCCGGAATCATCATAATCATATCTGTAACAGTTTAATATCTAATAGTTCATGAAAATCAATTCAAATATAATGAGTAAACATCTAAGTTAGCTCACTGTCGACTCCAGATAACTATTGTCTTGATGTGCCCGCAATGTCTAGATAATGTTGGACCCTTTGTGCTTCTAAGTCATACAATACACATATATGTAAACATTACTAACTTATTTAGTCACATAAGTACTAAATCATGCATATGTATATGTGTTATGCTCAGTGAAATGCAATACTTGTATAAATGTTGATGAGATGAATGATTAAGGTGAATAATATGATATACTTGAGAATTTTGGTTGCAAATTTGTGTTTTGACTTGAGTGAGTACATCGATGATGGTTTACTCACTGAGTTTGCAAAACTCATTAAAATTGAAGATGTTTCTTTTCAGGTAATGAGTAGACTTAGTTTCTAAGGCAGTATATTAGAAAGTTTAGTCTTGTCACTTTTAGACTCAATAATGGCTCAATGGTCTAGTCAGCTGATACCTGCAAAGTTTAGATAAAATATGTTTGTTAATTTTCTTATTTCATGTAGTACATGTTATATAGAACAGTGATATTTTAGTTTTGTAAATACATCTGGATGATGAGATGTAGTGACTTCATAAACAATACATTTTTTTAAATGAAATGAGAAATGTAGATTACTTGTGTTCTATGATGCCATAATAGTGATTTTGATTGCTCTAATATGCCATTCTCATAGGGTATGTTCTTGAATATCCTCTGGATGTTCGAGTATATATTTTATGGTAATAGGCTATTACAATGCAGCTACTGCTTGAGCAACATTTTATACAAATAATGTTAGTATATTGCTAACAAAATCACAAGAAACCCAAAGTAAGTAGGAACCATTGTCTGAAACAGAGTCCTTTATCGCGTTAAAAATTATACCTCCCTTGCTTCCCCCTTCCCCCTTCATCTTCACTTCCATTGTCCGATGCTATCTTTAGTTGCACTTGGTCTGCTGCTCTCTCTCTCATGCTTCATTTTCATTATGTCTCACCAATTTGTGCAAATTTTCATTCATACACCCCAGTTCATTCTCTCTTGACAAGTGATTTTTCGTTCTAGTAGCTGGGTTTTGATGGGATTATTAAGGAATTTCAATGGTGATATACTGCTAGTCTATTTTTCTCATTTTGTGTTGTCTTGATCAATAGGTCTATTCTTGTCAGTTTAATCAATGGTGAAACTTACTAATTATGCAATGGTTGTCCAGAAAAATTATTATGAAATTTTATTATGCAATCCTTGAAGCTCATATCTAGTAAATGCATATTATGTAATGCAAACATTCATTTTTACTATAAATGCTTATTGTGTAGTACCATTTTTTATATGAATTATACACATGAATAAAGATAAATATTCTTAAAAATAAGGTTCAAACACATGTCTATTATAGGAATAACTTACTTTTTGCTACCTTTTTTTTTCAATCTTTGACTTGGGATTAAAGTATATGAATATCAATATTTCTTGATATATTGAAAAAAATTGTGAAAATGGTCTAAAAAGATAGTATGAGAGTCAATAGAGGCATTGTGTACTTTTAAAAAATAAAATAATAATCATATGGGTTTCTGGTCCAAAGACCATGAGTGTTGTTCTATATGTTTAAACTTTGATTAAAATTTTACACTTTTGCGTTGAAAAATAAAAAAGTTTAATTATTTTAGGTTCTATATGTAAAAAGTTAGTTATTTGGATTTCTATAAAGTCCCTGGTTTATGTAATAAAAGTTAAGGAGGATTGGTTAAGGATTTTGTCTGGTGTAAAAGTTAAACCAGTTGCTGTATATGGAAACAGAAGAAACATAAGAGTACATGTACAAATGACCAAATGAATAAGTTTTGGTGCTAGACTTTTGAAGCATGTGATATAGATGGATAGATATGCCTATAAATAATAAAATGCAGTTTAGCTAAAAATCTCACAAGATAGAACATGGAAACATAGAAGGTGGTGACAAGAGCAGAAGAGGATAACAAGCTCAGTGATCCAAACTGATCAAGGCCAAAACTTAGTCGTATAGACTCGCTCAACATGGAGGCTGGAATAGTTTATACACCTCATGGACAACACACCTTTAATAAGGTATTTTTTTCTTCGTTTGCCATTTTTATGTTATCATAACTTGGTTTATGACTTATTACTTAATGTTAAATGTGTACATGATGCCTAGGTGGAAAATGACACTAAGCTCAGCATTTTAAAGCTTATGAGTTGTGTATGGGGACATTAGAACTTCTCCACTTTATGTCTTCTAAAGTGCTTTCTCCTATGGTAGTATTGACCATAAAAGAAGAAATTATTGGTGGAATCACTTCTCTTGGGCATAGTTTTTTCCATTGTTAAACACAATTTTTCTTGTTTTTATAGTTTCGTCAGTAGTAAGTGGAATCACTTCTCTTGGACAAAGTTATATTTTTCATCAGAAATTTAATTGATTTTGAAACTCCTAACTAGTTTGGTTTAATAGGTACGAAAGGTATATTTGCTAATGGTGGACACTTACAAGTAAGTTAATAGCATAAATAAACACTTAATTTCATTTAATATTCATTTTCAATTTTCTTCCAACTATATATGTGGGGTTTTAGCGAATTTCCCCCTTGACAAATGGCAGATAAGTTTCTTTGTGTCTTTGATCTTTTTTAGTTCTTTTTTTGTTTTTGGTTGATTTGATTCATTAAGGAAAATTTAATAGATAAAGAACACATTATTTTTTTATAGGCTTGCATAACAGAAGTGCAAAAAGAAAATAATAGTCAAAAGCTTGATGAAGTTGTTGATATGGGAGTGATAAAGCTATGACATCTTAAACTATTTGGAAGAAGTGTGAAATCATCTTCCATTAATGAACCAAGGGAGGTTTGAATCTTGGTTTTGACGATATCAAAACATATTTATCTACTAATGATTTATGTTTATGATGTAAAATTCAAAGATAGGTATATTTCAAAGTGAATTCAATATGTAACGCTTGGAGTTTGAAGGCAAAACTTGAAGATAATAGAAGAACAAAGGATTTGGAAGCTTCAATACCTTAGATAGGTTGTTTCAAATATGCTTGTTATTTTTACTTAATGCTCAATTGATCTAAGGGCTCAATTTTAATTATGCAATGCATTTGATATGACAAAGTTCCATATTTTCTCAATTCAAAGGCCAAATTATAATTTTGAATTTTTTGATATGTTTTGATCATTCATATAGTCTTAATACATTATTTAAAATTTATTTAAAGTCTAATTCATGTTAGATTGATGTTAGGTTAGGATTGGAGCTTGTTTAAAACTTGTTTTCTATTTTTTTAGAGGTAATACTGTGGGCTAAGACAGATTATAGCAGGCTATCAAAACCCCCATATGGGGTCTATTTCTTGAGATCAATATGATATGTATAGGTTTAATGGCTAGTTTTTACCTTCGACTTTTATTTTTATTCTTCTTTTTAATGGCTATTTTACACTTTTCATATGAATTTACATATCTCTAGATGCCTTAAAAATAGGTAAAAAAGTCAAAATCCCTAAAAAAAATTAAGCTACCCATCTTTTACTGCTATCACTTTCAATTTGTCTATTTACTATTTTATTAAGTTTCTAAGTGTGTGAAATTATTGTTCTCATCATGTTTGCATTTTTAAGTTTTGTTTGATCCATCTTGTACGTTTTCTAAGGGCTATATCATCAGAGTAAAGTAAAATTAATTCATTTATCAAAATTGTCTCTATTGAGACTGTTCCTACTTTAATTTCGATTTTAATTATAAAAAGTTATTTCTCCTCTTTTCTGTTCACTTAAGCGCTCTAGATTGTGTTTAACCTTGGTTTCAATTTTTATAGGCTTATTTCAGCTATCTTTAAGCTTGAACATTCAAATATATCAAGATAGCTTTTGTTTTTGTTGGGTTGAGTTTAATCTCAATTTCAACCTATCTAATATGTTTCTTGGTGTGTGTTATTATTGTTTTCTGTTTGTTTAAGTTCTTAGGAGTCTGAATAATCCTAGTTTCCAATTTTTGGTTGATTTTTTCATCATTTGTGTGCATTAGTTCACTCATATGTCAAAACTGTCCAACTTTTGATATTCTTCATTTAATTCCAAAATTGAATCATTTTAATTAGTATCTAGGTGCATACATTTATTGTGTTTAGTTCATATAAGGTCTTAGGAGTGCTCTAAAATTTTTAGTTTGATTTTTAAGTATTTATATTTGTTTTTTGAGATGAACATCCATAGAGTGCTTAACCATGAAGAATCGTCACTTGCAAGTGAAAATAAGGAGCTTACAATTATCAAGAGAAGGTTAAAGAAGTTTATGAGAGATGCATCAACACATCAAAAAGGTACATCTATATAAAAAAAAATCTAATATAACATGTTTTAAGTGTGGTGAAAAGGGACACTTGAGATTGCACTACCCATACCTTCAAGAAGAAGAAGAAAAAGACAAAAAGAAAGAAAAGAAAGCATGGAAGAAAGAAAAGAAAGACTTCAAGAAAAGAAATCATTGAAAGCCATTTGGTCTGAATATAGCAAATTCGAAGAAGAAGAAGTAACCAACTTATGTTTTATGGCGCATAAAGAGGTACTTCTAGTGAAATTGAACTTGATTGTGATTATTCTTGTGATGAAGTGTTAGAAAACATAGAACAGTTAACCAAGAAGAATAAAGAATTGCATAATAAACATAAGGGAACTTTAAGAGAGTAAGATGCATCAAGCTAGAAAACGAAAATCTTAGAAATGACATTATTTTAATTAACAAAGATAATGATGAACTAGTTAATGAAAATAGGTCCATTGAGGAAGAAATTGAATCCCTTAAAAAATTTTACAAAGGGAAAGAAAAACTAGAAACATTATTGGGTGTTCAAAAATTCAAAAATGACAAAGATGGATTAGGATACAACAATGAATCATCTACTGGTAATTTTTCTTTTTAAAGGAAAGAACCTAGAAGATTAAAGTTCGTCTAAGATTGTTCATAATTCACCTCATAAAGTATAACCTAGACATCACGGTTTCATATGTATTTTAAGGCCTAAGAAATCCTTTCAAAGAAAAGTGAATGATAGAAACTTGTTTATTCAACATTGACATCATTTTCAAAGAACTCATAATGTTTTTAGACCAAGAAGTTCCTATAGACCTTACACTTCTTTATTTTTTTTATATTATCAACGATATAGACATATCTCTCACTTTTGTTATGATCGATTAAATTACTTGTCAAATGAATATAGGGGATATAACACTCAAAGAGCCAAAAAAAATCTAGATTCCAAAAATTGATAAATTTCTTGAAATATATTTTTTTAATGTTTGAGATGTTAGTAAAAATTTATGAACTAAACTAAATATCTGAAAGTTGTTTTGTCGAGGACTATAGGATAGGTCAACCAAACACCTTTCAGTTGACCTAACATATCTCTTATGTTATAGGATCAATCGACTAACTATATACATGGATCGACCTAACCTAGTCCAATTGACCGATGTTCTGCTAATACGTGTATTTTCCATAATTTACTTTCTTCTTCATCATAAATATTATTACATGATGCTTAAACTTAAAACTTTACAAATCTTATTTCATAGTTGATTATGAACCTGTTCATTTCAAATACTTGTGTGCAATTTTATTGTCTCTTAAATTTATAGATCAAGGGTTATTATTATTAGAAGGATGAGTTAGGTTTGTTAAAATTTAAGGACCCAAGATGAAATAAGTACCTAAATATGTCTCTTTGTTTTGTAGGACATCAAACGGAGAAAAAAATGTTATGTAGATAACGGTTGTTCAGGACATATGACCGGAGCAATCCTTCCCAATTTATTACTTCTAAAAGCAAGGATGGAGGATTCGTCACTTTTAGTAACAATGCCAAGGATAAGGCAATTAGAATTAGACAAGTAGGTAAATATAATTGTCCTTTAATTGATAATGTTTTACATGTTGAATGTTTACAGCATAATTTGCTGAGTGTTAGTCAATTATGTGATAGAAGCTACAAAGTTTGTTTTGTAGGAGATGACTTGGACATGGCATCATTGGTTTGGACATGCGAGTATGGATCTCCTCTCGAATCTCAATTCAAAGTAACTTGTTAGAGGTCTTCCCACTATAAAATACCAGAAAGATAAAGTATGTAGAGCATGTGTCAAATGGGAAAGCAAGTAAGAAGCTCTTTTCAAAGAAAAAATTCGGTAACATCTTCTAGATCACTTGAAGTCCTTTCAAGCTTTATGTTTACTTTTTTTAAGTTCGGTGAAATTTGATTAGATTATACGAGTATTTGGTTCTTTGTTCATTGTAAGGTTACTCTTGAGCCTATAAAAAGAATTTGTCAAAGGTTATAATTTACCATTAAAAAAATAAAAAAGAAGGTTATCCTTAAGCCTTAAAATGGAGTCTGTAAGTTATCAATTTTTTATTACTTGTTTTTCTTTTGAAGTAAGTTGAAGTTTATTTTATCTTATTGGTTTATTTCATCTTTATTTACTTAGTTTCCACAATTTCTTTTTTGTTTTATTTCTAATGATCTACATTAAATTCTTATAACCTAATTCACCCCCTCTTAAGCTCCATTTAAGGCCAACAAAAAGAAAATGACTTCACTCCCACTAGCTTTCCTATAAACACAGGTTTTATCAATATTTCTTTATAAAATTGAACTCTTTGATTATCTCATCAAAATTGATGTTCCGATTCTGTGACACTTTTTTTAGTCTATAAATGGACCTTTTCAACTTGGAAACTATATTAAGAAACTCTTTGGATTTAAAAACATTAAGTTGTATCATGTACACATCCTTAAGAAAATTTCCATTAGGAAATGTTGTTTTGGCATCCATTTTCCAAATTTCATAATCATGGTATTATTAAAAATGTTTTATTAAAATTAATTCCTAGTTTTTTATTGTAACTTTTTGTTGCTAACCTCACTTTGTACATATGTACATTACCATCTCTACTAGATTTTTCCTCTTAAAAATCTACTTGCACCCAATAGACATAATACTTTCATATAAATATCCCAAAATCTAGTCTTGGTTATTATACATGGATTTCTTTTTAGATTACATGAATTCATGTTATTTTAAAGAATCAATATCTAAAATTGCTTCTGTAAAATTAGTAGGCTCTTCATCTATGAGTGAAACATCATTAGTTCCTTTTGCAATATATATATGTATATATATCCAATCTAACAATATGATAGTGTATCCTACTAGAGCGTTATAAACTATGTGTCTTTTGAACTTATAGTTTCCCATCTCATGTATCATATTTAGGTTCATATTCCATTTGGATGTGATTTTGTGATTCCAAAACTTCTAAAGGTTCTACCTCATTCCACTACTTTCTGTTGGCCCTAAATGACACCTAAAAGGGAGGTGATTTAGGTTCTTAAAGTTTTAGATCAAATAAAATAAAGAAAACAACAATTTACAAAAGTTAAGTAAAAACAATTATGAAATAAATAGTAGGAAGAATGCTAGAGATTATTGAAAAATAATATGAAATATGAACTTGAAACTTGCAATAACTTACAACTCATTTTTGACTCAAGGATAACCAACTATTCCTTTTCAAGGCTCAAGAATAACCTTTTGATAAATTATTTTTATAGGCTTAAGAATAACCTTGAAATAATGAAACAATTTCTCACAAGTAGAGAGAACACAAATCTCACACAAACTTGACAATCAAACACTCTTAAGCACATATACAACTTAACTCCCAAAACACTTGATTGGACTTGTAAAGTTCATATTCTATGTAATGCTTTTGTATTTTTTTCTTACTTTCTCCATCTATTTATAACGTGAAAGCACTGATCCACCTGTTGAAGTATTCATTGTTGAAGTATCCGTTGGTGTCAATTTATTTATTTTCACCGTTGGACATCACTTATTATTGTTGGACATATTTTCTATCCGTTCAACAAATCTTCTAGCCGTTGAGTAATATGACTGTTGTGTTTAGTTCGGTCGACTAATAGGCTATATTCGGTCAACTGATATTCCAAAATAGTTTATTTGGTCGACTGATAGCCAACGTTCTGTCAACCATTCTTCAGTCGGTCAGCTGATCACCCTAAGTCATTCATTCAGTCGACTGTTTTGCCTCTTTCTGTAGACTGATCCTCCTTCGGTCGACCGATGCTTCCCTCAGTGCTGTAGTTCGGTTGACCGACCTCTGGTATTTAGCAACGTCAATACGTTATTGTTTAACTAAACTACATATTCTTGAACATATCTATCTTTAAAGAAACTTAAAAAATATGTTAGGAAAAGGAGTGTTTTGTCATCAACAAACTCTGGTGAAACCTCCCTTAGTTCAACAATCTCCCCCTCTTTGTTGATGACAAAACTAAAACGATTTAAACAATATAATTAGTTTAAAGTGATTTATTTTTCACTAACTCCTCCTTACTTCATGCATATGTAACTCCCCCTAAAATCATGCATACTTTTTTCTCCCTAAAACCATACATACTCTTGGTGAGCTCGTCGTAAGCTACCAAATAATAAAAATACCTAACTAACCTAACTAAGTAGTTAGGGCAAGTCAGGGT
>JAOXYD010051200.1:0-13323 GCA_028565735.1 Pinacopodium congolense
CCCTCTTTTCTTATACTCTCAATTAACCCACTTGGTCCATAGATTACTTGGAATACAAGGCATTAAAAACTAGAGGCCTAAGATTAAGGTCTTTAACCCTAGGCGTCCTCACACAAGATCCTAAGGGTTGATCCACTCTTAGGTTCAAATATGTTATTAGATTGATTTTCGGGTAAAATAAGCTACAATGGTCATGAACTCATTCACTTAAGGCCATAATCTAGGTGATCAAGTTAAACTAAGGCTCAATAAGCAATTAATCCAACAAAAACACATCAAAAAAACTTGTTTATAACCCAAATCAATCCCTATCCTCAGCCAAAAATGAATTACTCACACATATTAATCAAAGGAACACAATAGATGGTCAAAATATGCATAACCATAGATTAATCAACATAAACAGAAGCTTTACAAGCTATGAAACAAAAACAAAAAAGACAAACAAATAGATGATCACTCCTTAAAGTTCTCTGCAAAGTTCCAGCACTTTAAAGCCTAAAAAACAAAAGATTTGGATTGAAAAATGACCTAGACTTTAAAATAGGACAAAAATATGCATAAAGAAGATGACTGGTGATGGAGGTGACGATTCTGGTGGCTCTCCCCTATTTTGTGATGTAAAATTGATATTTATAGTCTCCCTTAGGTGTTCTTAGGGTTTAGGAGTTAATGCTGCATCGTTTCGTCATGATTTGACACTGAATTTAATGAAACATTGCATATTGTGCCTTCAATGATGGGCTATCTGCTGATCAACGATGGGCTAGAGGGTGCCGTTGATGGTGCTGGAATTGACCATCAATGGCGGGGTGTTCATCCTTCCACGGCACCTTGGTAGGGTGCTGTTAATGCTCTGTCCAACTGCCCTTTGACTCCAAAATCAGTCCAAACTCCTCCAATTTGCTCCAAACACAAAATGTTCCTGAAATCAACAATAATAACTCACAAATAGTGCTTTTCATACATCAAATGGGAAGAAACAAAATGAATTATACATTCAAAATCACTGTAAAATTCCTATCAACCTTAAGTATGTTAAAGACCAAATGATTTTAAATTACTTTATGTTTTGGATGATGACATCTTTTGATCATTATTAGTTTCATGTTTAAACTACATATTTTAAAGCAAAATGTGCTTTCTTTTAAAATATCATATCAACTTACTTTAATTTGAAAAATAAAAATAAAAAAATATGAAAAAAACAAAAAATGGACAAGAAAAAGAAAAAATGAAAAGAAAAATTAAGTAATAAGTGAGTTTGTTCACTCCTAGGGTTGGCTCAACTAGTGTGGGTTGGTCCTTTAAGGCGTTGACTTAGGCAGTGGTCTCAAGTTCAAGTCCTTGGTTGGTGCCTCCTCTTGAGTCACCTCAACCTATCACACGATAGTGTGGTTTAACTGCTCGGTGGGGTTTGTAGGCTATCTCACCAAGCCAAGGGTTTACTTAGTGCACACCTGAAGGGTAGCGGCTGTGAGTTTCACCATTTAAAAAAAAAAGTGATTTTATTCACTCTGCTGCCTTTGAACCAATTGGTTAAAGTTTATGAGTGGTGCTAATAGCTAGTTGATGCAAGGTGATTTGATTGAAGTACCAAGGATGTTCACGACAAAATGTTCATTTCATGTAATAAGATTTCTTGACATCTCAAATAAGCTTCTAAAAGGCTCACATTTTTTCTTTATGTTTTGTTTTAATGAATAAAGGATGTTTGATGGTTTTAAAAGATGATACATCTTACTTTAGCAATATTTATATTGTATATGGAATGGAAGTGTGATTGAGTTTGAGTTTGATGAAACATGAAGTGATTTAAAGTTATTTGTGACTTAGTATGCTTAATTAGTTATATACCATGTTATAGGTGCATAATGTTTGAAAACCCAAAGAAATTGGTCCATTGATTGTGTTTGGTGAGTTGGACGAGTTTTCCTGTGCTTATAGGTCATGTTGAACTTGATGATTGAATGATTTTCTTGAGGTGCATACCTGCCAAAATACCTGTGCATACCTGCCAAAATACCGCAGACATGTTTCGAAGGCCCTAATCTCTTCTTTCATGGCCTCTCTAAACTCAAACTTATCTTGCTGATAGTCATACGCCTCCTTCTCCATCAAATTTGTCAAAGCTACTTACAAAAGATCATCTGCAGAAAGAAAAGACCAATGCTCTACCAAAGAGTTAATAATATCCAACTTAGCTACTGACTCACAATCCGATGGATATTGCATAGCATCGAAGATGTTAAAGCGAATGACCTCTCCATCAAACTCCATAGTCAACACTCCACTATAGACATCAATCTTCATCCAAGATGTCTTCAATAAGGGTTACCCTAACAAAATTGTTGAGGGACTTGAAGAATCCTCAGCTTACATATCTAACACATAGAAATTTGTAGGAAAAACAAACTCATTTACTTGAACCAAAACATCCTCAATAAACATCTCAGGATAAGTATTAGACTAGTTAGCTATTTGAATAACAACATGGGTATCTTTTAAAGAACCAAGATTTAGAGATAGAAAGTGGCATAACATTTATTAAAGCTCCTAAGTCTAGCATGCATCTCTAATACCTCATTTTGCCTATCTTACAAGGGATTGTAAAAATACCTAGATCTTTGCACTTAAGGGGCAGCTTCCTCTGTAGGACTATTGACACGTTGCCCCATATACTAACATTTTTGTGTCCCTTCAATTTTCTCTTGGTGCACTGCCCCTTTAAAAATTTTGTGTATCGCGAAACTTGCTTGTTTACTTCTAAAAGAGGTTTATTCACTTCAATACCTCTCTTTCCTTCTCTTGGTGCTTGTTCTTGGCTAACTTACAAGGAAATGGAATAGAAAGTGGTTAGTGGAAGCAAGGTGTGAGGTACTCATCTTAGGAGGATTGTCCTCCTCCTTCTTTATTGGCTCTGTTTTGTCTCCTTCTTATTACTTCTACTTACTCTTCATTCGACCTTCTACCTCTTTGCCACTCCTTAAGATAATAGCATAGGCATCTTCTCTCGAGTTCTTCTCCGGCTTACTAGGGAGACTTTTCAAGCTTTGGGTTTACAATTTCCCTACTGCATCAGCTAGTTGTCTCACTTGGTTTTCCAAGTTCTTTAGATCACTCTTCACTTTCTTTAGTAGCTAAGTTCTTAACAATTTCTTCCAATGATATACTTCCAGCTTGTTATGGTGGTTGTTGAGGTAAAGGCCTTAGTTGAAACTGTGGTTGATCCTAATAAAAATCTGGTGGTTCATGGAATCCTGTTTGTTGTTCCTTCTACTGATATGTTGAAGGTTGCACATTGGAGCTACTTTTTTATTGTGGTTTCCATACTTGAATTTGGGATAACCATTCCATCCTAGATTGTAGGTAGGAGAAAAAGGATTATACCTCCACTGTTACCCTTGAAACCCTCTAACTGCATTGACTTGTTGTTCATCCTATAAGGTAGGGTAAGCATTAGTAGAATGATCAGCTAATGCACAAAAATCACATACTTTAATGGCTCCTTTTCTCATTAGTGGGTCTGTCACGGACCATTAAATAACAAATTTTCCTAAATAACCTAACTAACTATATAGAAGGGCAAGTCAGGATTGATCTCATAAAGAATTGATTGTGTTTTTCAACTATTTATAATATTGCACAAAAGAAAAAGAAAATAAAATAAAACCCCTAGATGCAAATAACTTTAAATAAATTAAAATACAATTAATGAAATTAAAGCAAAGCAAATAAGAAGACAAATAAAACAAGAAGACAAATAAAAAGGATGAAAAGATGTGGAAGATATTTTTAAGATTCATAAATTATAATTGATCATTGAAAACCTAAAGATTGTGTTATACCTAAGATGCTAGACTATAGACACAAACAAGCTCTTAATTCTTAAGTTTTTCAAATTTTAGAGAAATTCTATATGAAAGAAAACTTACCCCTAACTGTGCAATAACCTAGAGTACGCTCTTTAGATTTAGTAGTGCGATATCATTAAGAACTAGGGAATGACTAACTAAGGCCATGATCTCACAAGCTCGAATCATGTAGCCTTAATAATTGAAATTCTAGACTAATTGATTAAGTTTACCTACAAAATTAATTAACCTATTGTCACTTATAGATTTTTCTAATGATAATTATGGATCAAAAGTTAAAACCTAGTAATGGAATTAGAAATTATACATAGGATGACCAATCCTATGAATTAATCCTTAATTCATGGCAATAAATCAAAATTCCAATTCATTCCTAACATAAATGAAAATACCCATTCAATTCCTAACCAATTGTCACAATTATAATGCATTAATCTATTCAATATCCTCAAACCTAATAGAAAACTAAGCTAACATAATGATTAATTGATAAATAAAACTATAAAACATAAGATTAAACTAACTCTAATCCATATTATTACAAGTTTTGGATCCAATAAACAACCTACAAACGTGATTTACAATGGATTGAAACTAAAAACAACCTATAACATACTTAGATCTAAGAAAAGAAGAAAGAAAATGAGTTTGCTACCTAAAACTACTTCCTTTATGCCTTTGGAGGCGCCTTGAATTTATAGACAGAGGTTGCTAAAGATTCAAGGGAGCAACTGGCCTCGAATGTTGAAGATTAGGTGGAAAAAATGAGTCTGTCGATGCTCAACGATAGTTAGCATCGAACATCACTGGCACCATTAAAGGATGAACAAACCACTGCTAATTGTCTGATTTTGACTACTTAAATGGGGATCTGTGGATCCATCAATGGTGGTTAACTAGACCACTGTTAATGGTCCAAAATTGGATTGTTTTGCCTCATTTTTCTGATTTCCTTAATTTTTCACGTCAACCTACAAATTAAATAATGCCAAACATAAATTAAACATTTAAGCACTAAAATAGGGGTAAATACACACCAATTAATATCTAGAAACATTATGAAATTCACCCTAAGAAGTAATTTACACTAAAACTTATGCTTGTTTGAGCTTCTTTTGATCTTCTTGCTTCAATTCTTCCTCAAACTTGGTGTTTTCGACTAGTATTTATGACCTAAGATTAAATCTATATTTAAACTCAAAAGAAACATAAAATAAGCATTTAAACTCCAAAAGAGGGATGGAATGACATTGAAACTCATGAAAATATCATAAAATGCATCCCTATCACCCATCACCGCTTGCTATACCGAAGAAATTAGATTGGCTACTAGTTGCTCTAGCTTGGAAATAGATACTTCCTTCACTTGATTTTTCGAAGAAGGGACACTTGTGATTTTCTCAATATTAGGAATTGGTTTCCATTTTGCTATCAAGTTCTTCACATCCTCTAAAGTTTTATCGACCAAAGCTCTACTACTCACATCATTGATCATATTCCTATAAAGAGATAACAAATCGTCATAAAAAAAAACTAAATTAACAATTGATCGCTTATTTAGTGGTTGGGATAGTTGTTTTAGAGCTTCTTAAAGTGCTCCCAATACTCGTGCATTGACTCTCCTTTGTTTTGCCTAATACCATAAATTTCCTTCCAAATATTAGTGGCTTTTAAGGTAAAGAAGTACTTCTCTAAGAATGCTTGCTGCATCTACTCCTATATGTTGACTAATGTAGTAGGTAAATCATATAGCCACTCCTTGGCTGTATTTGCTAAGGCATAGGGAAATGTATTAAGCTTAAGTTATTTTACGGTGACTCCTACTGGCTTCATGCTATGTAAAAATCCTTTAGAAACTTGTTTGGGTCAATGAAGTACCCAATCCCACTAAGTTGGTGTCTCAAAAAGATATACAAATAGGTAATGCATGGATTTGTCCAATTATAATCTCAATCTCTGGCTCATCATCTGGGTAGTTAATCCAAAGCATATTAAGATTAAAAGTAAGAGCTATAAACTCCTTTAATGTGCGTTGATATGGCTTCATAACTTCTTCAGCTTCCTCTTCCTCTATGGAATCATTCAAACTTTCATCAACTTCTTCTTCAAATGATAAGGAACTACCATTCTCATAAGGATGGGTATGGCTAGCTCAATCACAATGACAAAAACTGGTACAACCTGTAATAAGAGAAAGAGAGAAAGGTTTAAATGGAGAAAGTAATGAACCCTTATTTTCCTCAGTAAATTTTTGCATCCATATGTGTTTTGAAGAACCATTAGACATGCAAAATAAAAAGGAAGAGTGATAAAGATCAGCAAAAATAAAAATAAAAACAACACACACGCTAGCTCCCATAGCGCAAAAAATTTGGTAGGTCACCACTAAATACCAAATAATAAACCTATCTAGACCTCACTATGTAGTATGGAAAGTTAGGGTCAAATTGTAAGAAGTTAGGATGCAATTTCTATTTTAAATGTTGTATGGAAAATAAAAACAAAATCCCCTCATGGAATGAAAGCTAAATGAGTTAACATTTAACTAATACAACTAATAAGATAAACATAATGCAAAATGTGGTAAAACTAATAACAATATCAAAGAAATGGGTAGAAGTATCATTGGGATTCTGGGACAATCATCAAACCTTGAATCCAAATAAAAAGTGTTCTAACCAAGATGTTCGCCCATGAATCCAAAAAAACTCTTAAATCCTAAGTTCCTCTAAAATAAGTAAATCTAGTAAGCTCTAGAAATACCCCTAACTTCCTTGTAACCCAAAATAATATCTCTAATTTTGATAGCGAAGAAGCATTAGGCAATAAGGAATAGTTAACTTAGGCCACTAACACATAAGCTTGGAATGTGTAACATAAAGGATTGGAACCTTAGACTAATTAGTTAAGTTTGTCGACAAAATCGATTAACCTATCACAATTTATGGAAAATGCTAATGACTATTATGTATCATAAGCATTAATCCTAACAATTGAATTAAGATTTATAAAAAGGATGATCATGTCTAAGAATAATCCCTATTTCTTAATAGTAGACCTAAGTTCCAATCCAAGCTAAGCTTAGAAACACCAATTCAAGAAAAGTCCAATAATATTCCCACTAATAATTGCTTATCATCGCTTTAGTACCTACAAACCCTTAAAAATCTAATGGAAACCTAAAATTTTATCCTAACATTCAACTTAATTTAACTTGACACACAAATCCCTAAATTAAATAGACTGAAACAAATTATCCAACACTTAAAAATAGGATAAAACAAAAATTAAATAATCTAGAGCCTAAGAAAATGCATAAACTTCAACTACAAGGCATAATCTAATAAAAAACACCACAAATTAAAGGAAAATAATAAGATAATCCACCACTCAAGTAGTATTTAATGAAAATAGAACTAAAATAACAAGAACCCAAGCTTAAACAACTAAAACAAAGGCTAAAACTGGAAAAGAAAGCCATAAATAGAGTTGTAATCAAATATCCATACATATTCATGAAGTTTAAGTTCAAAATCCATCAAACATCCACTCTAAACATAATATAACATGAAAATATGAAATTACATTAATAAAAACATGTAAAAACTGTAAATAAATGTAATACTACCTAAAACAACTAACTAGACATATTGAAACCTAAACAGAATGAAAACCCAACCTATAGCCCTAAGAATATAAAGGAATTGTAAGAAATAAGATGAAACCTTAGGAAAATAGTTAATGCTATTGTACATATGTTGGTTCTATCTTTATTTGAGCCTTTTATACCCTTTCCAATTAGGGTAAATCTAAGATTACGTAAAGATTGTTATATCCTTTTTATTTTTAACTATTATCTCCTTTAATGACGGTTCAGTAACCTCAACAATGGTTTGCTCTGAACCATCATTGACAGTGTAGTCTTTGACCTTTAACGATGGTCTGTACATATCACTATTAAACAGTTCCAAACCATCGTTGATGTTCTAGGTAATAAATCTCACTCTAATTTTTTCTCTAATTCTCTCCAAAACTTGATTCTTTGATATAAAACTTGTGACAAAAGATTAAACATATAATTTAACATATAATAACACAAGTTAAACACTTTTAAACCAAAATATGGATGAATTCAAGTGAGTTAACATACAAAAGCATGTCAAAATTCATCCTTATTAATCATGTAGTTTTTAAGTACTTACTTTCAAAGAAGGAGGTGAAGACGAGACTCATTCATTGGATACTCTTGCTCTAGGAGTTTAATGTGGAGATTAAGGATAAGAAGGGCTAAAAAAAATGGTGGCCAACCATTTGAATAGATTATTAGAGCATGGTGTTGATTAGACCCCCATCAATGATGACTTTTTAGATGAGCAACTGCATGTAGTTGAAATGGTGACCCTTCGGTATGAAGAGTTGGTGAACTTCTTAGTTTCTTGACAATTCCCTATGGATTTCACCAAGACACAAAAGGAGATGATGAAGAGTCAGGCTAAGTATTACGTTTGGCATGATCCATACTTGTGGAGGTATTATGTTGACCAAGTAATAAGAAGGTGCGCACTTATTATGAGTGATTTATAATTATTTTTATGTCATGTTTTACTATGTTTTCACTCTTAAATATCTATAAATTGTCCTACTTATGAGTTAATTTGATGATACATGAAGTTAAAAGCTATATGGACTTAAATAGATTGAAAAGAATAAAAAGGAGCTCAAATAAACAGATGAATGCAATTTCATCAGATTTTAAGGCACTTCTAGAACTAGAAATTTTTGGAATCAATTTAAGGACTTAAATATTTATTTTACAAAGTTCCACACCACACACTAAGGTTATTTGACAAGTCATAAGGAGCACACAAAAGAAAGAACAAGATAAGCTCAGTTAAGCTCCATATTTGGTACAACTAACTTGGTGAAGGCATTAGGTGTACTTATAGAGATTCAAATGCTATAAAAGTTTATAAGTTTTTAGACTATATGTAAGGAGTCTACATACCAAATTTCATGGCCATTGAGGTTTTCTATCAGGACTTAGAGCAAAAAATACGAATAGGGGTAGAAGTTGTAAATTTCAGAGACTTAAACAAAGTTAATAAAACAACATTGTTTTTGTGATTCTTAGGGGAAAACTTGACCCAAAAAAACCCTAATCTTTCCTTAACCATATTAGCCACTTGTGCAAGTATAACTACTCCTATTTTTGCCACTTTCAGGAGCATTTAAGATAGCCTCCTCTCATCCATCACCAAAGTTAGGTTTTTGTCTCTTTTTCTATCTAGGTTTATCCTTTAACTTAATATTTGTTCTTCGGAGCTTTAAAGTGACAAATTGGTGAAAAAATCTTCAAGAGGTGTCCATATTATTCTTAACTATTTGTGTTTTTCATTTTAACACTTGTATTAAATCTAGTGTTTTTTTTTAAAACTTGTATTGACTCTATCTGGTTGATTCATTCAATGAAAACTTTTGTTATGACCTTAACTTATTTTTGTTGATGAATATGTGTGAGTAGATTGTTTTTGGCTAAGGTTAAGATAATATTGGATTATGAACAGACTGTAATTGGTTGATTTTTACGTAATTGAATGTTTATTTTTGCCTAATTTTGCTTGATCACCTATATTAGAGCCTTGGGTAATTGAATTCCATAACCATTGGTGTTTGATTTTCGAAAAATAAATTGGGTAACATGCTTGAAACTAAAATTAAATCAATTGTAGGCTCTTATATGAGGATTCCTGGGATTAATGAACTTTATTATAGGCTTCTTATGACTAATGCCTTTTATTCAAATTTATTTATGAATAAAATAGGTAATTTGAGTTTAAAAGAAAAAAGATGTTTCCATGAGCATTGGTTAAGTTTTTCTTGAGTGAAGTAAATTCTAAATCAATCTACGACCATTAATTTTAAATGATTAACCCATCAGAATCCAAATCCTTAGCTAGTTTTTGTCTTTTGGTAAAGTTTAACTGCATTTCACTTATAGTTTACATATTGTATATTTTGTTAGTTGCCTGTTTTAATTCTTTTTTGAATTAATCAAATCTTTGTTATTTGAGTAGTTGTGTATCATTTAATTTGATATTTTTACACTATGGTCTCTTAGGTACGATACTTTGTTTTAATCAATTTTATACTACTTGTTGAGAAGGTGCGCTTGCCTTTGGTTTGGTCTCGGATTGAAATTGATTTATTTTTCTTAACTTTAGACTGCAATAAGTTTTTAGCGCCATTATTAAGGACTCTAATTGTGGGATATTAGGTTTAGATGGTGTGGATTTTCTTAGATTTATTTCTTATTTCTTTTGTTTATTTGCTTGTTTTTATTTGATTATTTGGTTTGTTTACTTTTGTGTGTTTTATTTCCTATTTTTATTACTTTTTATTACGGTCTTTTATTTTATTTGATTTTGTTTATTTATACTTCGGTGACAAGCTACAAGGTTTACCACTTGATAAGATAAATTGGCTTAAAGGAGTAAAGTAGTAGAAGAAAAGGTTAGAGGAGAGCAGTTCACAAATAGGGAGCGCCAAGAGGAAGAGATCGTGCACCATGAAGATAAGAGGATGGAACTTACTATGATGGATCTTACTATAGGAAACAAAAATAGACCTATTACTAGCATTGTGAGACTAAAGTCACAACATCTCACTTTGAGATTCCCCATGGCATTATATCTAGGGTCGAGGCATCATAGTTAGGAGGGTTACTTTTGGAGGATCCAAACGCTTATTTAGAAACCTTTATGGATATATGTGATCTGTTTAAGTAGAATGGTGTTTTGGATGATGAAGTGAAATTGAGATTGTTCCCCTTCTCTCTAAGGGACAAAGCTAGAATATGGTTGGCCACATTACTACCAGGATTTATTACTACATAGGATAAGCTGATGAAATTATTCTTGGCTAAGTTCTTTCCACCTTTGAAGATTGCCAAGATTAAGATGGAGATCACTTACTTTACCCAGTATTAAAATGAAAATATATATGAGGCCTAGGAGGGATTCAGAACTATGTTGGCAATGTGTCCTAGTCATGGGTTTTCCATATGGCAACCGATTGATATTTTATATACCAGAGTTACACCAGCTACTAAGAGCACTATTGATGCGACTGCAAGGGGAAACTTGATGAGAAAGACTCTAGAGCAAGCCTACAAATCGATTGAGGATATGGCCATTAATAGATTTCAATATCATATAGAGAGGCATCCTGTGAAACCTACAGGTGATTATGTAGTAGAAAATTCAGTGGTCTTATTAACTAAATGTTAGGCCTTGGTTTTATTGTATTTTCATATGAATTTCATTCAATTTTAAGGCACATTGCTTCTAGATTATTGTTGAAGTACTTAATTATGTTTATAAATGTTGTATAATGTAGATGGAAGCCAAAAAGTGGAGAAAAGATTGAATTTTTAGTAAAAATGTAAAGTTTCAGGACTAAAACGATGACCCCTTCTAGCATGCTATTATGCTTCACAGCTCATCGTTTTACTCTCAAAGATAGGGACTAAAACAATGAATTTATATCTCACGATATTACTCCTCTTGAAGAGTCGTTTTTGTAGTTGTCACATGATTTCTTGCTGCAACTTGTTCTCCACTTACTGCAACTTGTTCCTACTTGCAACCATCACATATAAGAAGCCTCAGAGATCATTTTTGTAGCAGTTAGGATAGACTAGGGTACATAATTCAGATAAAACATCTAATTCTCTTCTTCTTTCCATAGTTTTTAGATTTTTCTTTTCTTTTTCTTTTTTAGGCTTTGTATCTTGTAATTTCAGTTTGTTTTAAGGATTCTTGGGAGTTGTTTAAGGTGATTGAAGGTTACCTAACACTTTGTATCATCCTTTGGTGAAATCTAAACCCTTATGTCCCTTATTTCATTTATTTTGTTCATATATGTGCAGGAACTTGGGTTGCTTTATTTTGATCCAAATTTTCTTGTTTATTTATGATGTTTTAAACTGAATCTTAGCTAAGGATAGGTTCTTGAATGTCTTGAGTGGATGTTTATCAGAAAATTGGATGATAATCTTTATTTATGTGAGATCTTAAGGAATATCTTAACTTGATCACTTAGGATATGAACTTAAATGATTAAGTAGAAGACCAATCACTTAATTTTTTGGAAAAATCCATAAAAAACTTAATTTTAATCAATACATGACCATTGATTGATTATTTCTTGAGGATACTAATCTTGAATATATATTTAGGATTAGAAACTTCTTGATCTTTAAGCTTACTTCCTATTGATTTATGAGTGGGCCAAACCATGAACTTAGGAATGTTAGAGAAAAGGCAATAACTTGACCATAGCTTTGTCTTAATCTAGTCAAGGCCATAGATTAGAAATTCCAATCCATTTCATAACTTACTTAAGTCATTTAGGCCTAGTCCTTATCCATTTAATCAATTAGTAATCCATAAGCAATTTGAAATGTAATTACAAAGTTACGAAGTTTTTTTAGTTCTTTTTAGTTTAATTAATCCTCTTTTAAATCAAAGCCTTGAGTTCCCTTAAATAATTGTATCTAATTACCTTAGTAGTCATATAATCAATTCTCTATGGGTTCGAAATTTTAGAGTCTTAAATATGCTCCACTTTTTTAGTTGTGACTAGTACGCTGCCGTGAAGTTGGTTTGGTATTGAGTTTAATTTTCATGTTAATTAATTGATTTATTTGATCTAAATTAGTGATACCAAATCAACATAACAAGTTGTTGGGATTGTTACCGGGAAACTGACAATTGTGTGATTATAAGAATATTGGTGTCAATTACTCTATGGTGCACATATTGTTTATATTATGTGTTTTGCTTTTTTTACTTATTTCTTATGTTCTTTATTTTTGTGGTTCTTATTTGTTTAGTTTGTATATTGAAGCATATTTTAGTGCCTAGTTTCTAGTCATTTAAAAGATGTGGAAGCAATATGATCATTGGCAAAATTACCAATGGTATGAGCCAGAAGAAGCTAGTAATTAGACAAACCATGATGCATATCATGAATTCTATGAATTTGATCATTCATCCTCTTACCTTGATTATGTATGGCATCATTCATCTAATAATGAACCATCTTTTACTCCTTGTTAGTCAAGACATTTTCAAAGTCATCCTAGAACAAGTTATAGGCCACCTTATGAACCTTCTTCTGACCATGAGTCTAGAATTACAACATTATTTAAAATGAATGATTTAATGAGGGAGCTTAGGAAATGCATTCACTTGTGTAAGAAAGTAGGGTTAAAGATAAAGTTCTTTTGGAAATGCAAATAGAGTCCTAAATGGAAATTTAGAAAATCAATTAGAAATTATTCTTCATGTCAATTCCATAAGTCCCCTACATTAGAGCCAAGTAGGTTAGCACCTTTAAATATGCATAATGTTAATCAAGAGTTTTCAATTCCTTTTGAACATAATGT
>JAOXYD010051230.1:0-13323 GCA_028565735.1 Pinacopodium congolense
CAATGACTATCCGTTGGCAAATTAATTTCTTTTGGATCGTTGGACAACTTTTATTACCTTTGGGTAAATCTTTTATCCGTTGAGCAATATGACCGTTATCTACTCTGAAATCTTCTTTGTTTAGTTGACCGATAGATATATTCGATCGATCGATCTTAGTAATTTTACTTCATTTGGTCAACCGATAGCTTCATTTAGTCGATCGATACCAATTCAGCCAACCGATCTTTGTATTCGGTTAGCCGATCTCCTTAACACGTTCGTTCGATCGACCGATCTCCATAAATCGATCAACCAATATTCTTTCAGTTAGCTGATGCTCCCTTCAGTACTAGTGTTCGGTCGACCGAATTTGCTTTTGTTTAGAAATCAATGTTTTCTTGCTTAATTACTCTAATCAACCTATCCTTATACACACTTGATCAAAAATATCAATAACAATGATGTTTTGTCATCATCAAAATAAGGTAGAACCTCCTTTGGTTCAACAGTAGGGAGAGAGGTGTTGCCTCAAATGGCACAGTGTTTTTAGATGATGCAACAAGTGGTGGTTACAGATATAGCCCGAGGAGATTCAAGAGTATATCATAACTTTGAGCAAATTCATAAGATAGGTGCAGTGGAGTTTCAATGTAGTATTAATCCTGAGGAATTTGAGACTTGATGAGAGCAGGCAGTGCTAGTCTTGGATTGTTTGGAGTGTACTTTGGAGATAAGGTTACATTTTATATCTTCATTATTCCAAGGCAACACACCAACTTGGTGGAAGTTAATGAAGAGGTCATATAAGCCAAGGCAGGTCACTTGGAAGGATTTTCATAAGGTTTTTAGTGATAAGTATAGACTATAAACCTATAGAGATAGTTAGAAGATGGAGTTTATGAGTTTAATTCAGACTCAGGATATGAGTTTAGTAGATTATGAGGCTCATATTGTAGCTTTATCTAAGTACACATTTAAGGCTGTGCAAACTTAGAGGGCAGATGTTATCAATTGAGTAGGGTTTGAGGACAGAGATCCAGATGGTTTTAGGAGCTATCACTTCTAATTTCAAAGAGTTACTGGCGACTACACTGAGAATAGAGGATATGATAGAGCAGGGTAAGAGGAGAGGAGATCTTAAGAGGCGATCAAAAAGTTATATTAGAGAGGGGAGTTGATCTGTTAAGAGGGGAATAGGAGTTAGTCATTGATGGTCTACTGGTACAGGAGGGTTTAGGATAGTTAATGCTATTTTGAGCAGGAGTGGTAGTTTCTTCAGGTTTGGTAGAGATTAAAGGGTTAACAGGGATTCAGATCAGTACAATATAACTAGTGCATCATCAGTCAGATCAGATAGAGGGGCTAGTCAGAGATTCATAGGGTCTTTTAGTAGAGGAGTTGGAGAAGAACAATGTGATACTTGTGAGAGAATTCACAGGAGACCGTACTAAAGACCTACACCAATTAATTAGACATGTTATATCTATGGAAAATGGGGAAATTTTCAAAGAGACTGTCCGACTATAGGGAGTAGTTTAAGAGTGAGGATTCAAAAGACAGTGCATAGTCAGAGTGGCGCATCTGGTTCAAGTATAGATTTTGGTAGAGTTAGTGGTAGGAGTGGTGGCTGAGGTACTAGTAGGGCATCTTTAGGTCAAGGTTAAACTCAGGCCAGGATATATCAAATGATAAGGAAAGAGGCTCCTGCAGCCAATGATATAATTTCTTGTATAATTTTATTTTATAATATTGAGGATTTTGTGTTAGTAAATACTAGTTTTACTCATTCATATATATCTTTAGAGTTTGCTTCTAAAATTCTAAGGAGTTTAATTCTTTGGGATATGATTTAAGAGTGCGTTTACTAATAGGAGATTCTGTGATAGTGAGTAGTGTGAGGAGGGCTATGCTAGTGATGATTGGTGAGTTTTGTTACCAACTGACTTGATATTGATGGATTTGAGGGAGTTCCTTATGATTCCTAAGATGGATTGGTTAGCTCAGCATTGGGCTATAATAGATTGTTATGCCAAGGAGATGATGATACAGTCTTTAGGTAGATTGAATATAATATTTGTGGGAGATCGTAGAGTAGTTTTAACATATGTGATCTTAGCCATGACTAATAGATGATTGATGTTGGAAGGATGTGAGGCTTATCTGGCTCATATTATAGATCTAAGGGATGTCAGTCTTGGGTTAGATTACATTCCTATAGTGAGGGGGTTTTTAATTATGTAATTGGATCATTTTTTAAGTTTACTACCTTAACGTGAGATAGATTTCTCTATTAAGACTTTACTTGGGTTGCACTGATATCTATTGCACCATATAAAATGGCTGCTATAGTGTTGCAGGATGAAGAAGTAGTTAAAGGAGTTGTTAGCGAATGGTTTCATTAGGTTGAGTACACAACCTTAGGGAGATCTAGTGCTATTTATCAAGGAAAACAATGATAGTATGAGGCTTTGCGTTGATTACAAACAATTAAATAGAGTGACAGTGAAGAATAAATGCCGATTACTAAGGATAGATGATTTATTAGATCATTTTAGGGGAGCAATCGTATTTTTTAAGATTGATCTGAGGTAGGGATTCTGGTAGATAAGGATAACTAATTTAGATGTTTTTAAGACATTTTTTCATACTCAGTATAGACACCATGAGTTCCTGATTACGCCTTTCAGGTTAACTAATGCACCCATTATTTTCATGGAATTAATGAACATCACTTTTCAAGAATACTTAGATTGGGTTTTGATAGTATTCATTGATAGTATATTGGTGTCTTCAAGGAGTAGAAAGGGACATAATCCTCATATGAGGATACTGTTACAGATATTGGTAGAGAGGTAGTTATATGTTAAGTTGAGTAAGTGTGAGTTCTAGTTAGAGCATGTAGTCTTCCTTAAACATATGGTGACTCACATCAAAGTGATGCCTGATCTAGTTAAGGTAAAGGCCATTCTATAGTGGGAGTTTCCAAGAGATGTATCTAAAGTGTGGAGTTTTGTAAAACTTATTGGATATTATCTAAAATTCATAGAGGGATCTTTTATAATAACTATCCCATTGACTAAATTTTTGAAGAAGGGGGTTTCATTTCAATGGTCTAATTAGTGTCAGGAGAGTTTTGAGAAGCTTAAGTGGAGATTGACTTCTTGCCTTATTTTTGATAATAATTATATTATAATGTATAATATTATATATTATAGTATGTTATATATAATAACTACATAATAATTATATTATCTTAAATATAATATAATAATTATAATATACTTATTTAATTTTATAAAGCTATTATGTTAAAGAGTATATTATGAAATAAATGTAAATGAGTTTTAAATTCTAAATTTGTTTCAAACATAACTGTTTTAAATGATAATTATTTAAACAAGATAATTCATTTACAAATAATTTTCACATGGAATTTATATGCAAATGAATTTTATATTCTTCTCTCATTTTTTTTCAAATAGGGGTTAAAAGAGAAAACATTAAACGAGCAAACATCGACTTATGGTTTAGTTGTTAGAATTATAAAGGTTAAAGATTTTTCTTTAAGAAAATTAATTATGATTGAATCATGACGCAACGAAATAATTTTTACAATTTTCTAAAAGTAACTTTAAGAAATTTAACTTGAAACAAATAAATAGGAAGATGATAAGAATTTAACAAACTTTGATTTTGTTTTCTCATAAAATTTCTTCTTCCTTGTAAATCTGTCAACTACAAACTGTTTAATCGTTTATCCTCTATTAATATTCACATATTTCACTATAGAAGAATTCAAAAATGATTTTTAAAAGGAAGAAGAAGAAGAACTATTCTTCTTCTTCTTCCTTTATTCTTCCTTTTATATAAAAAATCAAAATTTTCTTAATATTAAAATTAAATAAAATTGTAATTAAATTTAAACTTTAATTATAATTATTACTCAATTTTAATAAAATCAAATATCACATATTTGATCATTGAAATTTGTAAAACTTAACAATTAAGTCTAACTTAGTTAATTTTTTTCTTCTTTTAATAGACCTTTATGTATAAACTATTATGTTTCTAATATATTGTTAATAATTAATAATTATAATTATAATCTATAATGAGAATTAGATAAATTAAAACTCATTTAGTTTATATGTAATTCTTTAATTAAAAAATTTATAATCATAAATCAAAATTGACATCTATCAATATGTCATAACCATTTATATCTTGTCACCTAATATTCTAATTAGAATTAAAGGATGAAATTATTATTTATTTTAAATAATCAATTCATGTTTATTCTGGCTAATTAGTAAATTATTTATAATTGACATTTGAAAACAAAATTTCAACTTTTAATTCACTTAAGTCAAAGAATTCTTAAATCATTATTAATTAAGAACAATGGAACAATGTTCTCAATTACTTTAAGATGATGAATCCTTTATTGATTCACTCAATTATTTCTATACAGTTCATATTATATCTAATTACTACCAATTTGAATTACTTTATTATATAGATCATAAATAATATTAAAACATAGTAATTCTTATATGAGATGACTTTGGTATAAGAAAGAAACATATCATGTGTTAGTTTTGTCATCTTATTAATATCTCATCTTGATAAAACTATAACTAGAAATAATTTGGAAATAATATAAAAAATAATTTGAATATCATAATTTTTAATCACACATTAATTATTCTTGAAATTTTATCTTTAGTATTAATTGTTAAATATAATTAACAAAATATATAAAGATAAAAAAGTCTTTTATTGAGTAAATTTATAATATCATACATGAAATTGTAATCAACTGATTGATTATAAGGGTATAAACTAACATTTTTCAACAATTTTAGAAAAATTAACAAAACCAAAAGAAAATAATATATATAAAAAAGAAGAAAGCAACATAAAAAGTTTTACTCCTTTGCTTTATAGCTTGAAAGCTTAAAATGAAAGAAAAGAAGGAGATGGTAGGCCAACTAGTAACATAGAACCTATAACCAAAATTTAATTGATAAAAATATGCCACATGGCATATATAATGAGATAAGTAAATAGAGTTAAGGGATGAACTCATACTTTGTATAGATATGTTGATACAAATTTATACTAGTAAATTGCTAATGTTTATCTTATAACTATGCCTTAATGTCTATAATAGATCGTGTATCTATTATAGATTTATACAATCATATTTGTAAGGATCTCTAAATCATAATCCTAACACTTAAATTATAATTTGCAACAAAATCATAATCGATAAGAGTCCTCCTTAAGTTGAAACATAAATACTAACCATGCCTAACTAATTACACATATAATTAACTCATTCTTTGTTCAAGGATTTTGTGAAGATATCTCTAAGCTATTCTTTAGTTCTGACATATCTATAAAGATTAGGTTTTATTGCACTTTTTCCTAAACAAATTGAGTATCTATTTCAATATGTTTAATTTGTTTATGAAACATAAGGTTAGAGGCAATATGTAAAGAAACTTAATTATCACACTATAATTTTGCTGGGATTAAGATTGTAACACTAGTTTTTATTAAGAGCTGATATATCCAAATTATTTCACATTGACTCAACATAACTCGATATTTAGATTATGCATTGGATCTAAATACAACATTATGCTTCTTACTTTTTCATGACTTTAAATTTCCTTCAACAGAGACACAATAGCCTGTGGTGGATTTTTAATCAATCTTAGAGCCTATTTAATCAGTGTTCTAGAAACATTCGACATGAGAGTGTTCATAATTTTTATATAGTATTCCTCAATCAGGAGTTCTCTTTAAGTAATATAAAATATGTTCTAAAGTTGCCCAATAATGAATGGTTGAAAAATACATAAACTAAATTATAATGCTAATAGAATATGCAAAATAAGATTCAGTTATTGTCATGTAGTTCAATTTTCCATATACTCTCTTATATTTTGTAGAATCTTCAAATAATTCACCATCATGTATAAGCTATAAATCAGGAATCATTAAAGTACCACATGATTTAGCACCCAAATTTTTAGTCTTAGATAAAGTATATACTTCCTTTATGTTAAGAAATTACCCTTTTATTTTTAATAATTCTACTCATAGAAAGTATTTTAAAGATCTTAAATATTTTGTCTGAAACTGACTATGAAGGAAGGACTTTAAAGATAATATGCCTTCTAAATCGCTTTTAGTAATGATATTGTCATCCACATATAAAATAAGGAGGATGATACTAGATATAAAGTGTTTATTAAAAACTGAGTGATTAAATTTGCTCTTAGTTATGCCAAAGTTTGTCACAACTTGATTGAATTTTACGAACCAAGCACGAGGACTTTGCTTTAATGTATATGAAAATTTTCAAAGAAGACAAACTTTCCCACACTTCCTCTGAGTAAAAAATTCAGATGGTTGCTCCACATAAACTTTTTCTTGAAGATCACCATGTAAAAATGCATTATTGATATTTAATTGATGTAAGAGCTAGTCAGAAGTGGCTGTCGCAAAGAGAAATGGTTGGTCCTCAGCTAGACCAACTCTCTACTTACAAGCTGATTCTTCTATCGATCGTATAACCTATCGTTCATGCAATTAAGTATGTTTATTGACCACTATCTACTTCCTTCCCTAAATTATTTTAAGCCCTCTTCATCCTTCGAGATAGATTTTATAAAATAAATCCTTTTATTTTCCACTAAAAAAAGCAATTCCTTTTATATTTTGCAAGTTTCTTTTATTCGAACTTACAATGCCTTTATGTATTTTGAATTTCTTTAATTTTCACTTCATTTTTTTCGATGTTAAATCATAAATGCAGAATAAAATGAGTTTTGTAATTCATTCATAAATTATAAATGAATTATTAAACTTTTAATTTATATATTTAATAGTATATAAGTGAACTACAATTATTTTTAGCTTTTGTGTAGAATACAAGCATAATTAAGTTATGATTATACAAATTTTCAATACATCATTAACTCATCACCATTTTTAGGAAACTAACACTGTATAATTTGTATAATATATTAAATAGTATACAAATATATTGAATTGCTTTTTAACTTATCTCTACAATATAAGCAAAATTGAATTATGAATATATAATTTTTAAGCATAACTAAGTCGCAATTTACACAATTTTTAATATGTCCTTACTATTTATCACCCTTTTTTTAAGAAACTAATAATATATACCTTATATAATATATTTAAATAGTATATAGCTAAGTCGAGTTGCTTTTTAGCTTTACAATATAAGCAAAGATAAGTTATGATCCTCGTCACATGTTTATGAAACTAACACTGTACACTTCATATCCGTTTTATACTAATTTTACGTAAAAATATTATTTTCCTATTTTTATACAATAAGAATTTTACATAATTAACATAATACAAAATTTTTATATGTTATAAATAAATAAATAAAATGATAAATATACAACATAAGTTAACAAGAGAAATACATAAGTTTCACAAAAATATCTTTACAATATAGTTATGTGATCCATGGAAAATTGCGTGGATCAACAATTTTATTTGGAAAAATTGATGCGTAATAAGATAGATAAGATGAGATAAACATTAAGACATCAAGTACTGTAGGGTTCCAATTTTATTTTTTGATAACTGATTTTTTTCTTTTTTTTTTCTTTATAAGTTAGTAGAGCATTCTTTTTTAGTGTGTTCCGTACCAGATATAAATTAGTAAAAGATTTATCAATTTCATATCGAATTTAAATACTAATCAGACTAATATCAGTATATTTAGTATACTGTTCTTTCCTCACGTCAGATGATTTAATGTAGAGATTTTGCTATCACCAAGACTAAATTTCTCTTTGTGCTTATCAACTTGAAATGGTACGATTTATCATTGGCCAATTGTAAGGTCACGAAGTCATATCTAAGGACAAAAAAGTCAAGTCTACTCAAAACGTACGCTAAAGTGACATCTATCACAGCATTTACATGAAATGGAAAGGTACCAATTCAGCGGACCAAGTTAGTCAACACGCAAAATGGTATTACTCCTTTATCCTTGAAGATTGAGTGATGGACCTTATTTTGGTTTCCATTTAATATAAAGAAGCACTCCCTTTTATATCTAACTCAAACAAAATCTAAATAAAAAATCTAAATAAAAAACTTTTTTTATCACTTTTTTTAATTTTCAAAATCTTACTCCTTATTTTATTTATTTTTCCTAAGTTATATATTGAAGAACCACAGGAATTACAATAGTAAACTAGGAAATCAAATACAAAGAATTCTAGGGGAAGCAAACAGCTAGACTAGGGAACTGCTACGAAGAAGTCAAGTTATATTTTTGTCTTAAGACTTGCTATGCACTTGAAGATAATCTCAATGAGATGGAAGAGTTACTCTTGGATGATAGTGATGGGGATGAAAACTTCCTTCAATCTCTTGGAACAGTTCGATCCCTTAGATTGTTGACCTTGACTGACATCGACTATGACACACTCACCATTCAAAATAAGTAGTAAAAATCCTTTGGATTAGTCCTACGCTTTGGATTGAATTCATGATTAACTTTTATTTTTTTAATAACTAAGAATTATTGAAAGTAATATTGTCATTTAGAGTTATAACTATGTTATTTCTATAAAATTAAAATTATCATTTTGATTTATAACCAAGTTATTAAAAAATTGTTAAAATTTGATTAAAAATTAAGTGCAATACAAAGAAATGAAAATTTAAAAATTTCTCTCCACTATAATTATAAACGCTATTTTTACCTTTAAAATATTAGGCTATTATTGAAATTTAATTTTATATATGTCTTTTTGATGTGTGGTTTTTGTAGGTGAATACAATTTCCTGAACTTGAAAATTTTAGATTTGAATTATAGCATTGTGAGCAATACTGTTTTCCAGTCTATTGCAAACACTATTTCACTTGAAATTTTACAATTGAAGGGTTGCAAGCTCAATAGTAATATTGAAGGTACTATTTTTCCTTTAATCTCTATAATTAACATAAACTTAAGGAATCCTTATTTTTCTCTTTACCTCTCTAATGTTTTCTTAATTTATCTTTAGAATTATGTAAGTTGAAGAATCTGCAGTGGCTTGATCTACAAGAGACTGGTATTAGTGGAAATTTGCCTCTTTGTTTGGCCAATTTGACTCACATTGAGCATTTAGACCTCTCCGTCAATCAATTGACTGGAAAGTTATCTTCAGAGTTGTGCAAGTTAAAGAATCTCCAATGGCTTAATCTACAAGAGAATCATATTGGTGGTAACTTACCTCCTTGTTTAGTAAATCTGACACTTCTTCAATATTTAGACATCTCCTCCAATAACTTCACTGGAAATATCTCGAAATCTCCTTTAAAGAGTCTCACATCTATTGAGTACCTAGATATGTCTCATAATCTATTTCAAATTCCAATATCACTCTCTCCATTTCTCAATCATTCTAAACTCAAGTATTTATATGCTGATGATGGAAATGAGATGTATGCAGAAAGTGGTGAGGTTGATAGTAATATGATTCCTAGGTTTCAATTAGAAGAACTTAATTTGCTCTCTACAAATGGAAAAGGAGGAGTATCATTTCCCAGATTTCTACAGCATCAGCATGAGTTGAAATATCTTGATCTTTCTGGTATTCAAATGAGGGGTGCTAGATTTCCAAGTTGGTTATTAGAAAACAATACGAATTTGAAAAGCCTTTCTTTGGAGAATTGTTCTCTTTCAGGAACGTTACATTTGCCAACTCATCTTCATGCAAAGTTGAACAACTTGATCATTTCTGACAACCAATTTTATGGCCACATTCCTACAGAGATTGGAATTTATTTTCCATCACTGAAAACTTTATCCTTGCACAAAAATGATTTCATTGGAAAGATTCCAAATAGCTTGTCTAATTGTTCTCTCTTAGAAGTATTGGTCACAAGCGATAATAGATTATTTGGCAAAATACCAGAGTGGATTGGGAACATGCCTTCTCTTTTAGTTCTAGATCTATCAAATAACAACTTTTCTGGAAGCCTACCTTTCATACCTCCACAAGCTGTATACATCTATTTATCCCATAACAGACTTGAAGGACCTTTTCCTGATGCACTTCCTAACTCTGATGTGCTCACACTAGATCTTAGCCATAATTTCTTAACTGGTGGCATACCGAACTCCATTGAAAATTTGTACGGGCTGACTTATGTTCTACTAAATCATAATAACTTTGAAGGTGAGATCCCCACTTATCTTTGGAAGATGATGAACGAATTAAAGTTTGTTGATCTTTCCCATAACATGCTTGGCACCCTCTCATTCAAGAAACATATTTCCAACATTTCTCATTCAAATGGTTTTACCTTGGACGATGACGGAATTCTTGAATTTGTACTAAAGGGAAACACTTACCAGTTCGGTAGAAGACGTATGTATGACATCGGCTTTGTTGGATTAGATCTCTCTAGTAACAACTTGGCATGTTCAATCCCTTTTGAAATCAGAAACAAAGAAGGTATGAAGACGTTGAATTTATCCCATAACAATTTAACGGGACACATTCCATTATCATTTTCAAACATGACAGAAGTGGAGAGTTTAGATTTGTCCTACAATAAATTGAGTGGAACATTTCCTCCTCAGCTGGTACAATTAACATTCTTACAAGTGTTTAGTGTAGCTTATAATAATCTTTCTGGTAAGACACCACAAAGAGTTGCACAATTTGCAACATTTGAAGAAAGCAGCTATCGAGGAAATCCTTTTCTCTGTGGAGAGCCCCTATCCAGAGATTGCACTCTATCAACATCATCAATGACAAAAGAAAGTGGGATAGATGATAAAGATGATGATGGTTTCATAGATATGGAAGTTTTCCAAATAAGCTTTTGGGTTACATTCACCATTGTATTGCTTACAATGGCTTTAATTTTGTATATAAATTCCTATTGGCGTCAAGTATGGTTTTACTTTATCGAGGTGACCATCATATCATGTTACTACTTTTTGGTAGACCATCTTCCCCTTTTTATCCAAATTTGAGATTACATAACTTTTCTAGTAATATGTATCATTGTTCTTAAATATTTGTTGAATCTGATGTACAATTATGAATATTTTTTTTAATTTTTCTACCCAATGATGAGGTATATTCTTTGTGAAGTCTGTTTTAAGATGTTTTTTATTTCAGGAATTTTTGCAGTGAGAACTTGGTCCACTCTAGAACATTACTGAATGGCAATTTATAGTAATCAAATATGGTGACAGTTAAACACCCCAACTGGATTGTTGTCACTATTTTGGAAATTATATCATAAATGTGAAATAAAATGACTAATAAATATGAATTATTATACTTTTAAATTGAACATTCAAAAGTGTATTCTTTTTAGCTTTTATGTAGAATCTAAGCATAATTGAGTTATTATGCCGATTTTTAATACATCCTTAACTAAACACCTTTTAGGAAACTAATACTGTATACTTTACATAATATATTTGAATAGTAAATAACTAAATTGAATTGCTTTTTATCTTTTGTTTAAAATATAAACAAAATTGAGTTATGATTACATATATTTTAATACATCCTTATCACATTTTTATAAGAAAGACATTGTAAACCTTATATTAACTTTATGTTAGTTTTTATGTTAAAATAATATTTGTTGGTTTTTATGCTATGAGAATTTTACATGATGCATTTTAAAATAAATTTACATATTTATATAATTTATAAATAAATAAATGAAGCGGTAAATGTACAATATGAATTAATTAAATGAATATATAAGTTTCACAAAAATATATCTACGCAGAGTTGGAAAATTATACAAGTTAAAAATGATGCCATACACTATTGATAATATGAACTAAAATTCAAGACATCAAAGTCTACGGCGGGGCTCAAATTTTCTTTCTTGACTAATCTAGCTGTTTTTTCTTTTCCACTGGCGTGTAGAATGGAGAATTCTTTCTTCGCGATCAAAAGAGAAATAGTTAGTCCTAGCTAGACCAACTCTCTACTTACAAGCTGATTTTTCTATCGATCATATGACGGCCATATGACCTATCGTTTATGCAATCAAGTATGTTTATTGACCACAATCTACTTCCTTCCCTACATTATTTTAAACCCTCTTCATCATTCTAGATAGATTTTAGCAAATAAGCCTTTTATTTTCCATTAAAAAAAGCAATTCCTTTTATATTTTGTAAGTTTCTTTCATTTGAACTTACAATGCCTTTATGTATTTTGAATTTCTTCAATTTGCACTTCATTTTTTTCGATTTTAAATCATAAATGCAGAATAAAATGAGTTTATAATTCATTTGTAAATGATAAATGAATTATTAAACTTTTAATTTATATATTTAATAGTAAATAAGTGAATTACAATTATTTTTAGCTTTTGTGTAGAATACAAGCATAATTGAGTTATGATTATACAAAATTTCAATACATCCTTAACTCATCACCATTTTCAGGAAACTAACATTATATAATTTGTATAATATATTAAATAGTATACAAGTATATTGAATTGCTTTTTAACTTAACTCTACAATATAAGCAAAATTGAATTATGAATATATAATTTTTTAGCATAACTGAGTCGCAATTGATACAATTTTTAATATGTCCTTACTATTTATTACCTTTTTTTAAGAAACTAATAATATATACTTTATATAACATAGTTAAATAGTATATAACTAAGTGCCTGTTTGGATGAGCTTATATCAATAGAGTTTTTGTTAGTAGAGCTTTTCTAATAATACAGTTAACTGTTTGATTATCATTTTAAAAATATCTTTTTTGAAAGAGTTTCACAAAATAGATTGTTTGATAATATAAAAATAAAAAGTACTTTTGATTATGACTATATATTTTTATTAAAATTATTTATGTATATAAAAATTATTTAAAGTATATTAAATAATATGAAAAACATTATACATTAATTATTATAGAAATTTAAACCATATAAAACATAAATAAAAATATGTGTAACCAAATCTTTTATATTAATTATAACATAAGTAAAATTTATATAAAAATAAATGTTAAAATATTTAAAAAATAGCCAAATAATATTATATAAATCACAAAATAAATATTCAAGTTGAGTATATAGTTAAATACATAATAAATTATGCATTTTTATTATAATACAAGAAGATTTGCAATATATTCCCTTGCATCCTTTATCTCATTATTTTGTGGCTCGTCTAAATGATGTTCTTCAACGTCTTTATTTTCATTGATTTCTTCATTTGTAGGAAGTAATTCATCATCTTCATCATAAGGAGAAAACTCTTGATCCTTTTGAGCATT
>JAOXYD010051241.1:0-13322 GCA_028565735.1 Pinacopodium congolense
ATCTTGGGTCAAATATAAATTAGATTAATTAACCAAAGGGAAACAAATAAGGATAATAACAAATCCTGTGCTTAAATTTTGTGTTTTTCTCCGAATTTGCTGTTTGTTGTGCTTTCTGATTGTTTGTGTTGCTCGCTCCCGTTTCCAAATCTGTCTGCGTCTGTCCCATTTATTTGTTTTTATTTATTTATTTTTATTTGCCTAATTTGATTTCTTGAACAAAGTGTAAATTAAATTAATAGGGTGACTAGATATCAATCCTCGTGGGATCGATACCGTTCTTTACTACAAGTACGCCCCGTATACTTGCGGTTTTGAGGGTAAAACTTGCAGTTGTTTGTTTTGCGAATTATATTATATGTTCTGCTCACAACACTAAGGCATTACCCACAAATGAACTTAGGGTTGTGGTCATATTTTTAAAGAAAAATATCTTCACACGTTTTGGCACACCTAGGGCTATCATTAGTGATGGGGGATCACATTTTACAATAAAATTTTTGATTCTCTTTTGGCTAGGTATGGGGTGACCATAAGGATGCTACACCATAACACCCCCAAAGTAGTGGGCAGGTTAAAGTCTCAAACAGGAGTTAAACAAAATTTTAAAGAAAACGACTAATGTTTATAGGAAGAACTAGTCTTTTAAGCTAGATGATGCACTTTGGACATATAAGACCTCATTTAAGACACCCATAGGAATGTCACCATTCAAGATAGTGTATGGCAAATCTCTTCATGTTCCAATTAAGTTAGAGCATTATGCATATTGGGCTATCAAATTTCTTAACTTTGATTTGTCTTCTGTAGGTGTTAAGAGACTTATGCAACTTCATAAGCTCTAGGGCTTTCATTTGAATGCATATCACAAGCAACTCATCCATTGAGACTTTAAGGTAGGCGACCAAGTATTGCTTTATAACTCTCGTCTTCGCCTTTTTCCAGGAAAGCTTAGGTCGAGGCGATATGGTCCATTTGAGGTGCTACAAGTTTTTTCTATTGGAGTTCTTGAGGTGAAGAGAGATAATGAATAGAACTTTAAGGTAAATAGACAGTGAGCCAAACTGTACTTGCCTAGGTTTGTGGATGAATTAGAGGAGCACTTTACCCTATATGATTCATCATCTTCTCCCCCGTAATCATAGTGTTTGTTTTCATTAAGCTAGTAGTTTTTTATTCTTTTTCCGTTTAATTGTTTCTTTTTTTCTTTAGTTTAATGCTTTGCTTTTATTTTGTATTCCTTTTGAGTTCTTTTGCAGGTTCTGTGTGGTTGGTAACTCAGAGTTCTTTGGATGATCATTTTTAAAAGGAAGTTTTTTTCCTTCTCCTTCCCTACCCTTTGTGCTTACATGTGAATTTTGAGCATTAGGGACAATGTTCATATTAAGTGTGGGGGGATTGAGATTATGTGCATGTTGATGCTTATGATGTTGATGTTAAGAGATATACACTTAAATGGTTGCCACTTTTTTAGTAGCTAACTTAGATCCCATTTTTAAAATTTTTGCATTTAAATTTGACGAATTTTGAGCCATATGATTATGTTAAAGTAGTTGGAATGAGAATTGAGTTGTGTGTGTGAATTTGGATTAGGCAGCTTGAGAGGACAGTAAACCATGTGGATTGATTGAAGTAGTTAATTGCATAAACTTAGTCAATAAATAACTGATGCTTTAGTGATGAGGCAATGTATGGAATTTTGATGGCTTTCCTTTAAGAACTTATGAGGTTTTGAGCTATATGACTGCATCTCATAGTCATTTATTTTCCTTGTTGTGTGTGATGCTTCTCTATATGGATTACCTTCAGAACTTTCTCTGAACCTGTTTGATACTACTAGCTGCATGCTTTATAGATATGATTAAGTATTTCTTTATTTTGAAACATTTAGTATAAATGACCCACCAACACATTTCTCCCTCATTACCCCCTTTAATCCTTTGGCCTTGATTATTTCTAAATTAACCACCTTGCATTGAAACCTAAAAACCTTTTTAGCCTTACCCTGTCACCAGTTTAATAAAGCAGTAAGTAAGCTTTTGATGTCTTTGATTTAGGGATTTTTGGTTTATATGTTATTATTAGATGCTCTAAAGGTACATCTACTCATTTGTTGTTGATTTTGTGTTACTACTATCTTCGTTTTTGTTTAGTGTTATCAAAAAAAAAAGAGAAAGAAAAATATCAAATAGTAGCATTGGATATTGATGAGTAGTTGTAGTCCCGTGTTTCTATTTGCACATCTCAAAATTTCTATTTGATTGTCCCATGTTACTTAGTGATTTGTGAATGCTTATGAGTAGCCTTTGCACTTTTTACCCTACCTTAACCTAAGCCCCATTACAATCCTTAGTAAACGCCCTTTTGATCCATGATGGCATGTACTCTATGTAGTAGAAAATAGGTGAATTTGCAATCCTATGGTAGTATAGTCTCTTAAAAGAAGCTTTTAGTGAAACACAATCCTTATACACTTGAGTGACATGAGTGAATACCGTAAGGAAAGTCCATTTTAATTTTATGCTTTAGTTACCTAAGTTTGAAGGATTGCATACATTTGATTTTCTGTGAAAACGAAATGACAGAATATGTTGGTTGTTTTTAAACTACTTGATAAGATGTTCTTTTATGGATCCCTGTAAGTTGCTTGAGGACAAGTAACAATTCAAGTGTATGGGTGTTGTTAACGGTCATTTTACATTGTTTTATGATGCATATTTCATTATTTTTTTTACCCATTCAGTAGTTGAACTACACTAATATTGAGCTATTATTGTTAATTTCAAGTGTATATTGGTTTGGGAGCATGCTGTGGAGATTTAGAGCTTGTTTTGGGAGAAATAAGCTTAAATGTAACCATATACAATGGGTCTGTATCTCTTATACAGTAGAGTTCATGAACAGTGCATATACGGTGGTCAAACAAGGAGAAATTGGTCGACCGAATGGCAAGGATTGGTCGACCGAATGAAGAAACAAGGAAGGTTGGTCGATAGAACTTACACAAGTCAACCGAATTATTCGCAACAAGTTTTTCGATCGACCAAATAGAAGAATTGACTGACTAAATGAAGCAAATGAAGATGTTTTAGTCAACCGAATGGTGAAGGTTGGTCGATCGAATGGTAAAGGTTGGTCGACCGAACCTAGGGGCTCCAACTTTCAATTCTCTTGTTTTATTCTTCTATTGCTGCATTTCACTTAATGCACAAAACCCTAGGGTATAAAAGGATGCAGACAATCATATTTCTTAAAGAGGAGTGATGGTAGAGAGGGCGATACACAGGTTTTATGAATCATCAAAAGAGAGAGTTGTTGCCTTCTTCATCATCAAGGTCGATTTTTCATCATTAGAGTCCCTTCTTGTTCTGTCGAGAGTTTAGTTAATTTTTCTAGTTTAAGTCTGTTGTTTTTAGACCTTCCAAGTGCAGAATCTTTTGAGTAATCTTAAGGGAGTCAACATCTTATTTTTAGATTTCTGTATTATGTTTATAACTTGTAGAGATTGTGATTTATTGATTAATCAATATATATGCATGTGTTGACCATCTTTTGTGTTCTATTGGTGATCATATGCGTGTAAGTTCTTTTGTTTGAGGCTGTGGATTGATTTGGATTACGTCAAGTGATATGGAATTGATTTTTGCTTGTTTGAATGCTTATTTAGCCTTATTTAGCTTGATCAACTAGATATTGACCTTAAGTGATGGAGTTTCATGACTATGGGAATTTATTTTACCGAAAATCGATTAAGCAACACATTTAAACCTAGGAATAGACCAAGCCTTAGGATCTTATGTGAGGACATCTAGAATTAATAACCTTGATTTTAGGCCTCTTGTGTATTCAATGCCTTTTATTCCAAGTAATTTGTAGACCAAGTAGGTTAATTAAGAGTAAAAGAGAAAAGGGGTGCCTATGACCATTAGGTGTAAGTTGTTTAAGTGAGGTCAGTTCTAAACCAATCCACGGTTGTCAAATTTAGGAAACCTAATCCAAATTAAGTCTGAAACCTTAACCATTTTTAACCTCTTAAGTCAAGATTAGTTGCTTTTAATTCATTTTGCATCATGCATATTTACTTTTCTTGTTTTCCTTACTTTAATTACCAATCAATAAAATCCTGAGTTCTTGAGTTAAATTTTCATCGTTTGAGTTAATTTTCTTATCTATTGGATTTCCTTTGGATATGATACTTTGTCTTTACCATTTTATATTACTTGTCGATGAGGTATGCTTGCCTCCTCTGTTTGGTCTAGGAGATATTTTCATTCATTTATTTTGCTTAGTTAGACCAGCAACACTTGAAACAATGTTTTTAAAGCTCAAAGATCTTAACGAAAGCTTTATAACTCTTATTTATTGTATTAGGAAGTAAATAAAGTCATTAAAAACAAAAGACTAGCTGATCAAAGGTTAAATTTTTTTTAAAACCTAAAAGTTACTTTTATGAAAAAAGACATTTATTGTGTTTTCTGGGTTTATTAATGACACCACTATTTTTCTAGGAAAACCATCATTGCTCTTCTAGATAGGCATCACAATAATGATGGTTTGAGAATGGAGTCATTACACTCCTAAGCAACCACCATTTATCTACTAAAAAAACATAAAAATCACTCAAACCTGTGAAAAATCCAAGTTTTTAAAAAATATTTTGAAGTCATATGAATGTTCAAATTGACTTTATAACTTCAAATAATTAAATTGAACCATATGATGAAAGTTTTACACAACTTTTGAAGACTTGTGAATGCATAAAGGATAACTTAGAGCTCTTTGATGAATTGAACTTGAAATGAAACTTAGAAATAATTTATAAACTAAAAATGCTACTATTACATTAAATTTTTCCCTTTAATCTTAAACATTCCACATTGAATTCATCTATAAAGTATACTAGTTTTTGAAACTTGCAGCAAAACTTAAATCACTAGAAAGATTAATGTTTTGTTAAATGAAGATTGGAACCTCACTTAGTTCAGTAAAGGTCTAGGAAAGACCTACACTAATGTTGAACTTATGAGAAAGATACTTAGGTCTTTACCAAAGTCATGGGAAGCTTAGGTTACAATCATTAAAGAAGTAAAGGACTTGAATTGGAATGACCCAGGCCGTGGCCTTTTGGTAGAATTTCCAACTTCTGCCTTCCTTCGGTCTTCTCAGCATATCTTCTTCTCTAATTATCCTTTGGCCATGAAGTTTTATATAAAGCTTCCTTACATAATCTGCTTACACCCCACCTGGCCCTATAATAATTTTAACACCATAAGTGCAAAGGCATCTAATGTCTCACCCAAGTCACCTATACCAAAGCTAGTGCTTGTTTAAGCTTCTCTTGTTCTTCTCTTTATACATTATTCATGGTTTATCATATGACCTTATAAATTGGTATGGAGCTTCCTCACTTGATGTTCTTGGATGCTAAAGTAACTCCACATCATTTGCAATCCCAAAGGCATGCCAAATTATTTTCCAAATTCATATGAAAATTGATCAAACATAAATAAAAAAACATATGAGTAACATCTCATTCAAGGTTTTTAAATAGAATTGCATGAGAATCACATGAAATTACATCCAAAACTTCTTCTAATAAACACTAAATAATGCCTAAAATATTTATGTTTTTTTCACTATCACCTCCCCCTAGAAGAATTAGTTGGATCCTTCTTCATGTATGACATAAGACTAAAGGAGATGAAAGAAGAGGAGATCATCCAAAGAAAAAAGAACTATAAGCCCTAAAGGTGGTGAGATGAGTGTTTTAAAAAGTTTTCTAACTAACAACCTAAAAATTTGAAGCCAATTCAACTATAAGCAATCCCTACAAAATGTTTCAACCTAAATGATATGTCAATGTTTATGTTAATAGACGCATAATATAAATATGAATCAATAACATAGTAAATAATAATTAAAGAGTGTAACTTAAGATATGTTACACACAATTTTTATAGAAGTTCAGCTAACCTACCTTAACCTACATCCTCTCTCTAACAAAATATATCAGAAATTTAACTAAATCACAAAACAAATTACAATCTTCTTCTTTAAGTGAAGAGTAATCCTTAACAACACAATCTTTTTTTTTTAAGGTGAAGAGGAATCTTTAACAAACCCTCTTCAAGCCAAAGAGGAGCCTATATAAAAATAAATAACACAATAAATGAAAAATCCATTTTGAAGCAACCAGATACACCTTCAATGATGTTTCACTTAAATATTAATAATCTACGGACTCCTATGCTTTCAAAGATGAAAAATATGAGTTATAAACCTCTTGAAGGATTAATGAAATAGAAAAATGATTAATTGTAGTAAAAAAAACTTATTTGAAAATTGAAAGATAAAAACTAAAGATGGAGAACTAAGATCACTTGAAAACTTTAATTTATATGACTCTGTAAGTGCAAACATCAATTAAAATTACATTAAAGATTAAAAAAATGTATTAAAACACTTATTCGTATTATTCTTTGATAGTTGTATTTTAGGCATTAGTTTTCTAAATGTTTAGCATGTTAATTGTCTATTTTTAGTGAATTTAGTATTTAGTCTGTTATTGATTTTTTTAACTCTTTTGTGTTTTTAGTTTATTTTTAAGTTTTTATTGTTTAATTTTTTATTTTTGTATTTAATGAGGATAACTTACAGATGCATTTTATTTAAAGTGGTTTAGGTGGGTTGAAGATTACAAAAAGAAGCATAGAAGGCAAGAAAGGTGAAGAAGGAGAAGAAAAAAAGGTAGGAAATGGCAAGATAGTGACATTTGTGGCACCCCTAAGCCATAGGTGTGGCCTCCACATGCCATGTCCATGACTATTTTGCTCCACACTCGTGGTCTTCTACGTACGTACGACACCACATGTCATAATATATTTAAGAAAAAAAGAAAAACAAATCCTAGAGCTTTTACAGAGTTTGAAGGCGGATATAAAGGAGTAGTCATCATTGTATTATGGACCTGAGATCAAAGCCAAAGAAGAGATTCTAAAGCTTGAAGACCATGAAACTACCCTTAAATCTTTAATAGTTCCACATATTTTTTATTTTTTAGTCTAATTTCTTGTTACCTTTTATTTTTTGATATGTTTCGCTTTATGAAAAATATGATTATTTGTGCTATTTGTGTTATAAGTAGCTAAACTTGTTTTTAAGGATTATCGTTTGAACTATCTGTGTACTCCTATTTATTGATTCAATCAGATGAATGTTATGTTATTTATTTGAGCTTAAACTTTGCAATAAATTGAGAAAGTGAGCTAAGTATTTTGTGTTAAATGCACAACAAGAGTTATCATCTAATAGACCTATAGATAACAAGTTTATTGATTTCTTATAAAGAGATTTCAATTGATTAATACACTATCTATAAGATTGCTTCATAACTAGTTGAGTGTTTAGGAAAGACATTGTAGGTTGAGAGATCGCAAGGTTAATCATAAGTAATTTAATTATAGAAACTTAGTTGCACTTTAAGAAAGGCTAGATAAAATTTTAGAAAATCTTGGGCCAAATATAAATTGAATCAATCGAACAAGAGAAAATACATAAAAATAACAACAATTCCTAATTTTTAATATTGATTTTTTTCCAAGTTCCAATTTACTTTTTAATTTTAGTTCGTTGATACTTTTGTTTTTAGTTTATTTTCTATTAGTTTTATTTCTCGAATATGTTCCTTTAAAAAAGTGTAATACAAATTAATAGGTTGACTAAATTCAATCCTTGTGGGATGATATCTGCTTATACTACAGTTTTATGATCCCTTTACTTACGATGTTAGTGTAAAGCAAGTTAGTAGTTAACTTAGTGACTAACAAGTTTTTACTGCTATTTCCAAGGATTGATATTTTAGCATCTTGGTTGATTTGGGTGACTTTTATTTAAGAGTTTTTGATACTTCTCTTTATATCTTTGTAGGTGCATGAACACAAGGAGCACATTAAGATCCGTCGATTTAAGTGAAGAAGAGCATTTAAATATCACAAGGCATGAAAGAGAGTTAAGAAGAGCTAGGCATCAAGACAGAATTCAAACAAATATGGTGGACGAAGGAGATTAGGGAAACGCCTAAAGAACAATAATGGACTTCATATGGTCAAGTTTCACCTAATAAGGGATTGCACCGCCTGTTATTATTCAAGCAAACAATTTTGAGATATAGTCAACTCTCCTTAACATACTTCAATCCAGTGTTCAATTTTATGGGCTGGAAAATGAAGATTCCAATGCCCATCTTGCAAATTTCCTGTAGATTTATGATACCTTTCAGTTTAATGGATTTTCGATGATGTAGTAAGGTTGAGATTATTCCCTTTCACATTGAACTCCCTCAACTCAGAACATGTCACTACATGAGAATAACTAACACAAGCATTCTTAGCTAAGTACTTCCCATTGACCAAGACGACAAAGATCATAAAGGAAATAACAAGTTTTTAACAAGGTGATGGGGAGTCATTATATGAAACTTAGAAGCGATTCAAGGAATTACAAAGGAGTTGTCCACACTATATAACCTTCTAAGGGAGTTCTTTTTGTAAACTTTTTACAACAGGGTTAACCAGAACATAAAGGGAACCATAGATGCAACTACAAGAGGGTCTTTAATGAGAAAAACAATTGATGTAGCTCATAATCTTTTAAAATAGATGGAAACCAACAGTTGTCTATAGTTTAATGAGAGGAACAAAAAAGGTTTTAAGGAGGAAAAAGGTATGATCCCAATTGACTCGGTGACAGTTCTCTAAGCATAAATTTCAGCTCTCACCAAGCTGTTGAACAACATATAAAGGGCCTCTTCATCTTCAATGAATGCCTTGCAACTTCAGTATGAGCTTTGTGGGTAGGACAACCATAGAATAGCTAACTATTTTTTTATTAAAGACCACTAGAACTGAACAAGTCAACTTCTTGGGCCAACAACAAAGAGGTTTCAATCTCTATTTTAATACTTATAATTTGGAGTGGAAAAACCAACTAAATTTTACTTGGAATTCTAAAAATGCAAGTGGAAAAGTGAGAGTATAAAGTCATCCCCGATTTTCAAGAAGATCAACTTAGATCTTTAGAGAATAAAATAGACAAGTTGATGGATGTCTTAGGCTCCAAGTTTGCAAGTCAAGAAGATCGCCTAAAGAGAATGCTTGCAAGCCAAAAGGAGAGTCAGAAGAGGATGGATGCGAAATTTGACCAAATCATGAAGAACCATGCATCATTCATCCACAATCTGGAGATTAAGTGGGGCAACTTGTTAATGCTTTATCGTCTAGGAGTACGAGAAGCTTACGAAGCAATATTAAGGATAATCCAAAAGAACAACTGAAGGCGATTACACTAAGGAGTGGCAAGTAATTGGAGGAGCCAAGTTTGGAAAAGAAGAATCAAGCGAAAGACAAAGGTAAAGAGAAAGAAGAAGGTGGAAGAGAAAAAAGAGGAAAAACCATATATCCCTCCATTACCATACAAGCCCAAGATTTCAAATTCATAAAGGGTGAAGCAACATCAAGTGGATGCATAATTGTCCAATTTTTTAGAGAAATTGAAGAAGCTCCTAATGAACTTGTTATTGGTGGAAGAACTAGAGTGTATGCCCAAGTATGCCAAGTTTATTAAGGATATATTAACTCACAAACACACTTGGGAAGATAACCAAATAGTAACTTTGACAGATAACTGCAATTCGATCATCTCAAGCCATATTCCTTCCAAGTTACAAGATTTAGGGAGTTTTATTATACCTTCTATTATTGGTATTTTGGAATTTTCAAAATGTTTATATGATCTATTGCTAGTATTAACTTGATGCCTTTGTCCATTTTTAGGAAATTAGGGCTAGAAGATATCAAGTCAACCTCAATGCTCATCCAACTTGTGGATCAATTCATTAAAAGGCCATACGAGGTGGTAGAAGATTTTTTGGTAAAAAGTGGATAAATTTATAATTCCTATTGATTTTTTGTGTGAGAATTTGAAGAAGATAGGAATTATCCTTTGATTTTAGGTAGGCCCTTTATGAATATTGGTAGGGCATTAGTTTATGTGCATGAAGGAAAGTTGGTATTGAGAATTAGGGATGAGAAGGATGAGTTTCATATTAGTAATACTTTGAAGAAATCAATAGAAGGTAGAAATTGCATGAAAATTGATATTATCAATGACTGTGTGAAAGAAGTAGAAGAGCAAGGGGAGTAAGTATTGGATGTTCAAAAAAATGAGAGAGCAAACTAAGAGGAATTAGTTGAGGTAAGTAAACAAGAGAAATTAGAGAGAATCAAAGCTCCTACACCCTCATCTATAGTGAAACCACCCATGTTAGAGTTAAAACTCTTACCTTCCTACCTTAGATACACTTTCTTAGGTAAGGATTACCCTCTAACAATTATTATTTCAAACTAACTTGACTTGGAGCAAGAAGAGAGGATAGGTAACATAATCAAGAAATGAATGCAAGTTGTCGGTTGGTAGATTTCTTATATAAGAGGTATTAGTCTGAATAAGGTTATGCATAGAATTAACCTTAAAGAAGGATGCAAAAAAGTTAGGTAGAGGCAAAGAAGATTAAATTCGAATATGTGAGAGGTTGTGAAGAAAGAAATTATAAAGGTTTTATATGCGGGCATCATAAACTCCATTTAAGATAGTGAGTGAGTGAGTGAGTCCAGTTCAATATGTGCGGAAGAAGGGAGGTATGACAATGATAGAAAATGAACAAGAAAAGAAAATTTTGATTAAGACCATCACCAGTTAGAGAGTATGTATAGATCATAGGAAGCTAAATTTGGCTACAAAGAAGGACTATTTTCCCTTATCTTTTATGGAACAAATGATTAAGTAAGTAGTGGGGCATGCTTTTTATTGCTTTCTAGATGTGTACTCAGGTTATAATCAAGTTTTCATTTATCTAGCAGATTAAGAGAAGATCACATTTACATGTCTTTATAGGACTTTTGTATACTGGAGGATGCCATTTTGTCTTTGTAATGCACCTACCACTTTTCAAAGGTGTATGATGACCATCTTTGCAGACATGAACAAGGACATTGTGGAGGCATTTATGGATGATTTTTATATTTTTGGAGATTTTTTAGATAGAGTTATTTAAAGATGTGAAGAATCCCACATATTTATAAATTGGGAGAAGTGTCACTTCATGGTTTAAAAGGGAGTTATCTTAAACAAAAACTGAAGTTATTGACAAGTTCCCACCTCCTAAAAATATCAAAGGCATCCGAGCGTTCCTAGGCCATGCTGGGTTCTATTGATGGTTCATAAAGGATTTTCCCTCATCGCTAAACCCTTAACTAATCTACTAATTAAAGATGTGCCTTTTAACTTTGATGCTAATCTCTCTATACTTTTAATAAGTTGAAGAAGGCACTCACTTCAACACCTATATTAGCTCCACTGGACTAATCACTACCTTTCAAGATCATGTGTGATGCCAGTGGCAATGCCATTAAATGTGTGCTTGGACAAAAGAAGGAAAAGAATCTACATTTCATTTACTACATAAGCAAGACCTTAGTTAGTGAGGGCTCAACTGAATTACACCATAATTAAGAAGGAATTACTTGTGGTGCTATTTGATTGTGGAAAGTTTCTTTTTTACCTGTTAGGCTCAAAAGTTATTATTTTTACAAATCATACAACCCTTCGATACCTTTTTGCCAAGAAGGAGTCCAAGCCACAACTAATCCGATGGTTGTTTCTACTTCAAGAGTTTGACATTGAGATTAAAAGCAAAAAAGAAGTGAAAAACTTGGTGACTGATCACTTGTCAAGGCTTGAGAGAAGAGAATGCCAAGAAGAAAAGGATATTAAGGAGACTTTTTCTTATGAGACTTTAATGATGGCCAATGATCCTTTTCACCCATGGCTTACAGACATTGCTAATTATCTATCAGGTAGTATCCTCCCCTCTGATTTATCTTATCATCAAAGGAAATGATTCTTATTTAAATATGCTTAGTATATTGGGATGAGTCTGTATTATATAAGATTTGTGCTAATGGTTTAGTTCGCAGGTGTGTTCCCAAAAGATGAGAAACCAAAGATATTAACTTAATGTCATAGTTCATCTTATGTTGGGCATTATGAAGTAAACAAAATAGTGGCTCGAATACTCCAATGTGGATTTTATAAGCTGAGCCTATTAAAGGATGCTAGAATGTTTGTCATGCATTACGATAGATGTCAAAGAGCAAAGAACATCTCCAAAAGGTATGAGATGCCGCTTTCCAATATACTGGAGGTTGAATTTTTTTATGTGTAGGGACTAGACTTCACAGGACCTTTCCCATCCTCGCTAGGTAATTCTTATATCTGGATTAGGGTTGATTATGTTTCCAGTTAATTTGAAGCAGTAGCCACTCCAAAGAATGATGGTAATGTACTCAAAAAGTTTATGAAGAAGATATTTAACAGGTTTGGAGTACCTAGAGCAGTTATCAATGATGGAGGAGTTCATTTCAGTAATTGGCCTTTCAACACGATTTTGAAGAGGTATGGAATTCACCATTAGATAGCCACACCATATTACCCTCTAATAAGTGGCCAAGTTGAAGTTGTAAACCGAGAGCTAAAAATGATATTGGAGAAAGTGGTAATCAACTCAAGAAAAGATTGGGAACTAAAGTTGGATGACACAGTGTAGGCATACCAGACCACTTTCAAGACCACTATAGGTACGACTCCTTACTGACTTATTTATGTTAAAGCTTGCCATTTTCCTTTGGATTTTGAATATAGGGCATATTGAGCCATCAAAAAGCTAAATTTTGACTAGAAGATGGCCGATGAGAAAATATTATTATAACAAAGAAGGCTAAAAAAATTGCAAGTGAGGATGGAAGGCACAAGACACAAAAGATATAGAAACAAAACAGCCACAAATGTCGCTTAGGCCACAGTTGTGGTCGTTGAGCAAGAATCACCACAAAAGTTTATGGAGGAAAAATCACTGTGACTTGTGTCTTCAGGGCACATTTGTAATGGATACTAATCACGTACGTGGCATTTTAAGCAACAAACATGGAGTGCAAGGAGAATAAAAGGATGTAATATAAAAAAAATTTAAAAATCAAATAAATTAAAATTTTAAAAATATTGAAAAATAACATCCACCTATGTGGCCATTTAAGGCCCAATATGTGACCTTAAATAGCCTTCGGGACCATAAATAGCCAAGTGTGTGGTAACTTAAGGCCATGAACATGGCCATTAGTCAACCATATGTGTGGTAGCTTAAGGCCATGCACATGGCACTTAAGTCAGTTTGGGGGGGGGGGGGGTTTAAACCCCACTCTTTTAATTTT
>JAOXYD010051252.1:0-13322 GCA_028565735.1 Pinacopodium congolense
AACAAATAATGTATATTTTGGCTGTATTTTGTAGGGTTACTCTTCTCCTATTGGAAAGTAAGATTGATAGGTTCCTCTTAAACCTTAGTATTCAAGATCGTTTAGTGGGTTCCTCTTGTCCCTTGTGAAAAAAATTGTTGGGTTACTCTTCACCCTTAAAGTAAGATTGTAAAGGTTCTTCTTAAGATTATTATAAGGGTTACTCTTCACTCATTTAAAGTAAGATTAATTTTTAGTGAATTTTTAACAAGTAATTGGAGAGAGGACATAGTCTATCTTTGGAGTAGGTGAAGCTCGATAAATATTTGTGTCTATCTCTTTTCCTATCCTCTTTAATTTTATGCTCTTGTGTTTGATTTTTAATTGATTAAATCTATTTAATCTTAGCATAAGCATATCACTCCATCTAGGTTGAATTTTAGTTTAGTGATTCATATTCTTAAAATTGGCCTAGGTTGCTTTGTTGGTTTAATTTAGAAAGAATTTTTAAATACCAAATTCACCCCCCTTAGGTGTCATAGGGCTTACAAAAAATGTACTTGAACACTAAATATCATACAAATGGGTCAATAAATACATGAAAAGCACTGAAAAGAAAAGGAAAAATGAAAAAAAAATTTCAAGTTAGCAATCATTTTAAGAGTTGATCAAAGTTCTTCAAGTTAAAAGCATCAATATCTTTCAAGTACCATAATTAACAATCAACTAAAGATCTAAATTATTTTAAGTTAACATATTTAAATCATCACCATTAGATTCACAATAACTCATGTGTAGAAAAATTTGAACTTGTTCACCACCCTTACACTTAAATTGAACATTATCCCTAATGCCTTAAAAACCATGGAAAACATATATGACGATGTAAAGAAAAATACCCCCTTAAAGTGAGGAGGCCATATCAAGCTTGAAAACAAAGATCACATTTTCCTTCTTAAATTCATACCAACAAAACAAGTAAAGCACTCAAATGAAAACAATCTAAATCCTATCTAGAAAAAAAAAAAGGAAAAAAATAAACGAAAAGATATTGTTGGGGTGTCTCCCAATGAGTACTTATTTAAGGTCTTTAGCTCAAACTCTATCTTATTAATCAACATATTTTAGAGCTACAAGCTCCATCACCTCTATACCTTAAGCATGACACCCCCTAAAATAAGGCTTGAGACGATGACCATTAACTTTAAACTCTTAACCAATCGTGTCACTCTTAATCTCAACAGCATTATGGGGTTACAACATAGTGCAGATGAATGGCCCTAACCATCTGAAACATAGCCTGACCAGAAAGAAATGTTATTTTTGAAATTTTCCTATCATGAAATGCCTTAGCCTTCTTATAAATGCTAGTATTTTCAAATGCATCCCAATGGTCTCTATCTCCATGTTGAATTGCTTCACTGCCCAATAAGCTTGATGTTCCAACTCTACAGGTTGGTGGCATGGCTTCCCAAGACATGCCAATTCGAGTCTTATATATGATCTAATAAGCCCAAAAAGCATCATTAAGGTGTAAGCTCCAATCATTTCTGTTAGGATTCACTTTCTTCTTCAAAATAGACTTAATATCTTTGTTGGATGCCTCAACTCATCCGCTTATATAAGGGTGGTAAGCCAGGGAAATGTGATGCAACACCTGATACTTCCCAAAGAGAGCTTTAATGGTCTTGTTTAAAAAAAGAGTCCCCTTGTACCTTATAATAGCTCTTCAAATCCTAAACCTAGAGAAGATATTAGATTTAAAGAACTCTACAAACACTTTAGAATTGTTAGTTCATGTGACTTTTGCTTCTATCCATTTTGACACATAATCCATGACAAGTAGAATATACTAAAATATAAAAAATGGTAGAAAAGACCTATGAAATCCATACCCCAAACATAAAAAATCTCATAAATCCAAATGGTAGTTTAGGGAATTTCACCACGGGAACCCAATGTACTTGTTCGTTGGCACTTAACGCAAGTCTTACAGAACTCACTAGCGTCTCTGAATAGAGATGACCAATAAAATCCACTTTCTAGGACTTTGCAAGCTGATGGCTAGTAAAATCCATTTTCCAAGACTTTGCAAGTTGTTCGCTTTGACCCGAAGTTTCATCCACATCCATAAGAATGACAAAATATTGCAATGGAAAAAAACTCATGGTTGAGTATACACCTTTAAATTACTTGGTCTGGACAATGCTTCTATAGGTATGGATCATCCTAGATGTAGTATTTGGCTTTGCTCCTCATCTTATCTCCTTGCGCTTTGGTGAAATCAGGGAGAAATTGTTTAAATACTATAAGTTTAACTAAATCCGCAAGTCGAGGAGTCTCCATATGCATTGCATGCAATTTCTCATTTGAGAAATCATAATTAATAAGAGTAGTATCAACTCCATGGTCTATCATTCTACTCCAATGATCTGCTACCCTGTTATCTAACCCTTTCTTAATCTCCACATAAACTCTTGAAATAGGAGTATCCATTAAATGAGTCTCAACTTTGCCTCTTTCTTCAAGAGTAGGTACTTAAAGCTACATAATTAGAATAAACAATGATTTTAGTACCTAGTAAATAATAGCTATATTTATCTAAAGAAAAAACTATAGTAAGAAGCTCTTTTCTCTATGATGTTGCAGTTTGCTTAAGCATCATTCAGGGTCTTTAAGGCAAAGTAGATCACATATGGAACCTTCCCGACTCACAGCTCAAACTTGCTCTAATCACTTGATTGGAAGCATTACACATCAACTTGATTGACAGATTCCAATCTAAGGGCTATAGAATTGATGCAGTGACTAACTTCTTCTTCAAGAGATCAAATGCGTTCTTACACACATCACTAAAAAATAAACTCCACATCCTTTTAAAATAACCTATACAATGGCTGTGCAACCTTCAAAAAACCTTGAATGAACCTGTGATGGAACCTAATAGGATTGAATTATCTTAAATTTTTATATTCATTTCAATGTGAATTCATCCCTTTTTTTATATTTGAATGCCTAAATTTTATTATTTTTTAGTTTTCACATATTTTGGTCTTTAGGAAACAATTTATGGATAAGAAAGATAAGTTAGGAGTAATTCTATAGAATTTTGGAGATGTAGCGACCAGAGTTTGGTGGACTACATGGCCCAAGTCAGTGGACTAATTCCTTATATTTTAATATATCGAAGAACCTATGGTCAGTACACTGAATGTCATATATTTAACCAACCAATGTAACAATTAGTCGATAGATATCATGCATATAGTGAAAATAGTAGGGAGTCTTATACCTATTAAAACCTAGAAGAGGCATATAAAAGGCGACGAAAAACACATAAGATGGAGGGCCACCCATTGCATTCTTCAGCCTCTATTGTTTTGGTGTTTACTTAGTTTTTCTTAGGGTTGTAATGTATTTTTCTTTATCTTTTCTTATTGTTCCAATTTCTTGCTCTTAGATTAACCATTTTGATTTTTTTTCTTATAGTTTCTTGTGTTTCTTGCTACTGCTTTCCTATTTTCATTTTAGTTTTGTTGTTATTTCATTTAGTTATTATTGTTTTTGTATTGAATTCTTTGTTATTATTAATATAGTTGCGTTTCCTTTAATTTCTAGAATTGATCTCTTTATTTATTTGTTGTATTCTACATTTATGTTCCCTTTTACATATTTTAGTTTCGATTTTGTGATTATTTTAATATTTTAGCTTAGTTTTAATTTGGTTGGGAGATATTAAAGTGGTAATGGCTTTATAATCATGAGAATTGATTAGGAATTAATTGGGTATTGTAATTTTGGTCGAGTTTGAATTGGAATTCTGGTTAAATTAAATGAATTAGGGACTAATGCATAGGATTGACCTTCCTAAGTATAATTTCTAATTCAATTGCTAGGTATAGGCTTGTGATACATAATCGTCAATAGGAAATACCATAAGTGGAACTAGGCTAGTTGAATTTATAAGGAAATTTCATCAATCTAGAATAGGATTTTAATTCACTAAGTTACACAGTAAGAGCTTGCGAGATTGTGGCTTAGGCTAGTCATTCCCTAGTATGTTAATGCCATTATGCCATTAAATCTAGAGAGCTTACTATAGGTTATCGCACAGTTTAGTATATTTTTAGAGCTTGTTAAATTTATCTAAGATCAAAGGAACTTATGACATAATAGCTTGTTCATGCAGAATTCCTAAAAAATCTTCACAAATCTCGACACTTACTTGATTGCCTAGAGTAGAGATATGTTTACCTCTACCTTGCAGAACGCCTCTAACACCTCCCTTTCCTACTCCTATTGGTTGTTTTTGGCCAACCTACATAGAAAAGGAACAAACACTTAGTTAGAAATAATTGAATGTAAACCCCTTATCTTAGGAGAATTTTCCTCCTTTTTTGGAATAATTTCCTCTTCCTCTTCTTTTACCACCTTCTTCTTTGAGGGTCCTTTTATCTTCTTGTCATTTCTAAAGATAATGGAATAAGCATCCTCTCTAAGGTTCCTCTTATGCTGGTTAGGGAGTCTTGTTGAGCTACAAAAGGATAGAAATGGAGTAGATTTGTCAATTTTTTTCCTCCCACTTGGGCAACTTATTTCTTCTTCTTTTCCTTAGGTTTTATGTCATTTTGATGTCTCTTTTAATCTTGTTTTAGATTCTAGTGTGAGATTAAGTAGTTTAGGTGTAGAAATCTGGTTTTATTTGTGTTTCTACTATTGTATTTTTATTATTTTCCTTATATATTTTGTCTAGGCTATGTTAAATACTTGTTTAATCTTTTTTTATTATTAGTTTAATGTTAAATCTATAAGTTTTAATCTTGTCTTTATTACTTTCCTTATGATTCCTACATTTTCAAATTATGTTATTGTTATTTTCTGCATGTTAGCTTAGTTTTTTCTTGGGTTAGAAGTTATTTGATGGATTAATCAGTTATTATTATGAGAATTAAATGGGTCTATAATAGCTTTTATGATTTATGCTAAGATTAAATGGAAACTTTGATTAAATGCCATGAATTTGGGATTATTGATAAGATTTGTCCTCTTATTTATAATTTCTAGTTCAACTGCAAGGATTAAGTTTTTTATTAGTATTTGTCATTAGTGATTACCAAAAATAGTTGAAACTTAATTGATTTTGTAGGGAAACTTAATCAATTTAGCCTAGAGTTTTAATTCTTTAGATTAAATGATCTGAGCTTATGAGATTATGACCTTAGTTAGTCGTTCCCTAATAAAGAGCTTGTTCTAAGTTTTTGCTTAACTAGGGGTAAGTTTTCTATCGTATATGTTTTATCCAAAATTAAAGGAACTGAAAACATAAGATATTGTTTGTATATATAGGCTAGCATCTTAGGCATAACATAATTTATATTTTTGATAATCAGCTATAAGTCATGAATCTAAATGATATCTTTTTCCAAATAATCTAACTTTGTTATTTGCTTTCTTGTTTTATTCTCTTTAGTTTCCATAATTGTCTTTTAGTTTATTTTAATTCATTAACATTTAGGGATTTGTTTTTATTTTCTTTTTTTTTTTGCTTCACATTAGGAATAGTCTAAACACACAACCAGTCCTCTATAGGATTGACCCTGATTTTCCTTGATACATGGTTAGTTAGTTTAATTAGGTATTTTATTACTTCGTGGGTTGTGATAGCTTTACCAAGTGCATTGAATCCTTATTACTATTAAAAGGTAAAGGGCCTTGCATTGGAAGTACTTCCTTACTGGGGTTTTCTATACTTGAAATTAGAATAATCCTTCCACCCTAGGTTATGGATGGGATGGAAAGGATCATACCTTCTTTGTGTTCCTTGGAATCAATAGAATTATGTAAGGAAAGAAAACCATCAGTAGAATTACCTAAAAGTGTACAAATGCCAAATGTCTTTACGAGTCCATCACCCAATACTACTGGCTCTGCTTCCTTGACTTGCTTTTTTTAAGGATGAAAGACTGTTCCTGTTACCCTAATATTAGGCAATGTAGCCATCGTCGTGATCAAGTTCTTTGCATCCTCCAATGTCCTGTCTACCAAAGCACTACTACTCGCAACATCAATCATATTCCTATCCAAAGGCATTAAACCCTCATAAAAATGTTATATTAAATGTTTTTGACTTATTTGCTGTTGCAGAGTTTTTTAAAATACGTCTAATACTTATGCAAGGACTCGTATGTACCTTGAATAATGCCATAGATCTCCTCCTAGATATTGGTTGCTCTTGAGGTAGGAAAGTACTTCTCCAAGAATGCTTGTTGCATCAACTCCCATGGGGTGACTGATCATCCAGCTAGTAAGTCATATAACCACTCCTCGGTTGCTATTGTTAAGGAAAAAGGGAATGCCTTCAACTTGAGTTGATCCATAATGACTCCCATTAGATTCATACCCAAAATTTAATATGAAATTATTTTAGAAACTTGCTCGGATCTCTTATGTAGCCTGATGCCAATGATCTGGTAACTCGAAAACATGTAAAAGTGGTAAAGATCAAACCAGTCCAGGTTTAATCTCAACTTCAAGCTCATCATTAGGATAGTTTATGCAAAGCAAGTTAAGGTTAAAAGAAGGAGTCACAAGCTCCTTTAGAGTGTACTGATGTGGCTTCATGTTCTCATTACTTCTTCTATGAACTACTCCAAATTTTCTTTAACTTCTTCTTCCAATGACCCTAAACTCTTACTCTTAGAAAGACAAACTTTTCTAACTCGCTCAAAATGTTGTCACCTCATATGACCTATAATAGGAAAAAGTGAAAAAGGTTTTAAAGGAGAAAGAAGTAAGCTTATATTCTCTACAAAAATCTCCATAATATTGAATGTCTCTAAGGACCCTAGGATATGCAAAACAAAAAAGTAAAGTGATGAAAGTTAGCAAAGAGAAAAACAAGAAAAACAAGAAAAAATAAATTACTTTGCTAGCTCCTTAATAATAACACCAAAATTTGATTACTCATTGATAACTACAAAACAATAAACGTAACTAAACCTATAGTTGGTTACCTATGGTCAAATCCACAGAGAGCTAGGATGCAATTGTATTTCTAATGTTGTGAAAGGAAAAGAAAAAACTCTCGATGCATTGAAATTAAAACAAATAGAAATATGACTAAAGAAATGAAAGTAGACAAACAAGTGAGCAAATTAATGAAGAAATGTTGAACAATACTAATAAAGTGGGTAAAAGATATTATCTAGATTCTAAGAAAGACAAATAATAATTGAAACTAAATAAATTGTGTTCTAGCTAAGACGTTAGCTTATAGACTCAAGTATGACCCTTGTCCTCCTTCCTCCAACTCTAAGTAAGTCCAATATGACCAAAAACTTACCCTTAACCATATAATAACCCAGGATAGAACACTAGATTCAATTGCATGTAGCTTTAATAACTGGAGAATAGCAAACTTAAGCCATGACCTCACATATGCAGATCATGCAACTTAAAGGATTAAAAGCTTAGGCTAATTTGATCAAGTATGAATTATAAGTTCAATTAGCCTATTGCTATTTAAGGATTTCGTTAATGAAAATTACGGATAAAAAACTCAAACCTAATATTCAAACTAGAAATTATCAATAGGGTGGTAAAACCTACAAATAATCCCTAATTCTTGACTTCAATTCAAGATTTCAATCAATATAAGCCTAGAAACACAATATCAATAAAAATTTAATTTTGTTCTCACAATCAACTCCCCACCATCTCTTTAATATCTTTAGACCCTAAGAAATTTAGCTACATTAGCTTCACATTTTTTAAAACAATCAATAGCAAAATAACAAACTCTAAATTATGCTGTAATAATCAAAATAAGATGGTAAAATCAGATATTTACTATTAAACTATAATATTCAAGAGTTTAAACAATAATAGTCATCCAAAATCAAAGTTAAATACAAGGTGGAATGAAAAAATGTGAATTCAACCATGGAATCAATAGAGCATTTGTAAACAAAGCTTAACTAAAGCCAAAACAAATACGCTAAATAGATTAAATAGAAAACCACAGGAAAACCTAACTTAAATTCCTAAAAACAAGCAAGAAATCAAAGGAAATTAGTGGGAGCTTAAAGGGGACGGAAGACTACTAATATGCTTTGTTCTTCACCCTTTTAAACCCTTTATAATTAGGGTAATGTCTAGGATTAGTTAAAGACCTCTTTTCCCCTTTTTATTTTTCATTTACAGTACACTTAACAGTTATTGAAAGTCGTTTAACAGTGGTCTATTGAACCAATATTGAAGGATTTAGGCAATGTTCCTCAACGATGATTTGTCACTCTATCAACGGTGTCATTGATCAGTTGAAGCAACTGTAATTGATGGTCTAGTCTGACAGATCCTTACTCCATTTTTGCTCCAATTCTTCACAACCTTTGTGTTTTGTTTCAGAACTTATGTCAAAAGATGAAATATATCATTTATCACATAATAACATAAATTGCGTACTTTTATATCAAAAATAGGGATAAATTCATTTAAAATCCCATATCAAAACTTAATATAATTTATCCTTATCAGGATCACAGTCATATGGAAGTCGCATAGTACCAGAGATCCATCAAACATTTTATCCTTCATGATATTTTTCAATGAAAAAGAAATAATAAAATGTAAGTGTGAAGGAGGATTTAGAAAGGCATACTTAAAATGAGTGGGGAGAGATTTAAGCTCAAGAGTAAGAAGTTCTTCAATGGATGGCTAGTGAGGGGCTTGATTGGTCTTTATAGAAATGAATATTGTCTATATTTAATCTGATTTGATGACTCATTCCCAGCCTATAACAGTCAAAGTATTTCAAAAGCCTCTTCTTTATTTGACTAGAAGTCCTATAAGTGTGATAATATCTTTTACAATGAATTTGTATAGTAGAAGCATCACTTTTTATAGGTTAAACGTTAATGAAATTACATGAATCTAAAGTAAAAGAATATTTTATCACTCCAAACACATTAAAAACAAGTTATTCATCTTGGACTCTTAAGATGAACTTTCCTCCTTATATATTAATACGAGTCCTTACGGTCACAATAAAAGGTCTTCCTAATATTATCAACACCTTGCTATCTTCCTTTGTGTCTAAGACTAGGAAACTAAATGGGAAAATTAATTCACAAAACTTTACTAATGTATTCTCTATGATTTCCCTTGGATTTGTGACTAAGTGATCTATGAGTTATAATGAGATAGTAGTGGACTTTGGCTCCCCAATCCTAGCTTTCTCCAGATGGACATGGACATCAAGTTAATATTAGCTCTAACATCTATTAAAGCCCTATCTATTTGTAAGTTACCAATTATGTAATGGATGGTAAAACTCTTTAAATCCTTAAGCTTAGGTTCTTAGTGATATGGCCAAGCACTCTTGATTAAACTTAACGATCTTATATTCATTAAGCTTTCTCTTGTTTATAAAAATATTACATAGGAAAGAATTTGAGCAATTAATTTAGTAAACAGGATATTAATATGTAATTTCTTAAACGCTTTTAAGAATTTCTTGAATTGTTTGTCTAATTGAGCACTCTTTAACCTTTGAGAATATAGGATCCTAGGCTTAACTGATTACATATTGAGGTCTGAAAAAGCCTAGAATACTCTTTCTTATTAGATGAATCCGCTTTATGTTCCTTTAGGTCCACCCTATTATCCTTACTTGTGCTCTTATCCTTAACTACTTCTTTTTACTCCTTACCTTTTTACTCCTTTCCATTTCTTAAAGTAATAGTTTTTACATGATCTTTAGGATTTTCTTCCTTGGTGCAAGGTGGTTTGCTAGGTAAAATCTACTAAAAAATCCATGTGATTTGGCTTAATTGATTCTCCATGTTCCTAATATAAGCCTCAAGGTTTTGTATCCTTACTTCATTTGAATGAATATACTTAATGACCGTATTCTCAATCCAGGCTTCTTTTATTGTAAAGGTGTATTTGTCCTAAATTTAAGTGTAAACCTCTTGAGAATTTTCTTATAGTTATTGGTAGTTTTGGTTAGTGCTTCATAAAAAAATTAGGATGGTTCCTCTATCTTAGATTGTAAGTGCTAGAAAAGGGGTTCCTTTACTACCTATTATAATTTCCTATATGTTGCACTTGTTTAGGCTCCTAAGTAGAGGAGCTTCTAACTCGATAGTTTATGAATGTATGACAATGACCTCCACAATTATTAAACACAGAAATTGACTCCTATGCAAAACTATATATGAATATATACGAGTTACCTCTATAATTATTGCACACTAATAGACTCCTATTCGAACCTATACCATCACCATTAACTAAACTATTTAGATTCTTATTTGAGACCTTAATTTGAGCTACTAAAGCTATTATATCATTTGTTACATAAAATCCATAAGGTCTCCTAAGGTATATTTCTAAATGATATTAGAAACTATATTCACTATTTCCTCGATAAGCTTGTATACTTCAACTAGCATTTTACATATCAAATTCCCATTAGTAACTACATTTATGGTAATTTGGGTTGAAGTTTCAATCCTACATAGAAGGTATCTACTTGTTGTCAAACCCATTACTTAAGCACTTAACTAGCATCTTTTTAAATCCCTTTTAGACTTCGTATATGTTCTTATTCTCATACTAAAGAAAAGATGTAATCTTCATCTTCATCTTAACTATCTTAGCTAAAGAGAAAAACTTAGGTAAAAACAATCTCAATAACTCATCCCAAGTTGTGATAGAGCTAGGTTGGAGAGTAGAAAACCATTCTCTAGCCTTATCCTGAATAGACAATGGGAATAACCTTAATTTCATTGCAACTTCTAAAAACTCCATTATGCCTAAAGAGATAACATATATCTAAGAAAGCCCCTAAATAGGTGTTAGAGTCTTCTAAAGCTGGACCTCCAAACCGTGAGACCTTAACCATATAGATAATCTTGTGTGAGATCTAAAATTATTTACGTTTACCCTCAGTTTAATAATGCTAGCCAAAGGTCTATTATTGTTCTCCATTGTTAAGCCTGTCATAGTTGGATCTTTTCGATCTTTTATGTTAGGAAACATTACATTCTCTTGATGTTCCATATATGGTATTTTAGTTTCTAACTCAATATGCTCTTCAAAAATAGACTTTACTTCTGTCTCATTGGATGCATCTACTTGGTTTTTTTTTATTTATCATACACATGGACTTCTTTAGCTTAGGATCAAATAACAATTCTTCAAAATTTTGGCCACAAATGTGTACATAAGATAATAATAAATAAGAAATAAAAATTACCAAAGAAATCAAGTAGGATAATAACTAAAGAAAGAAAAATTAAATAAGGAAAACTAAAAATAAAATGTAGAAAATAACAAAAATAGAAAAAAATTAACACAATTCTAGATTAATCAACAAAAATTTATTCTTAAGATTACTAGGAAAGAATTCTAGTAATGGCATAAAAAACTTGTTTGTAGTCTACTTTGTTTCTAATTTAATTTAACTTAATTAAAAACCGAACTAAGGAAATTATACCTTGTTAACAAGTAATATAGTGGATTTTAAGAGCCCAAATATTGTTCAGTAATGATCTACTATAATTTCTAGGTCACTTGGTGAATGGTTATCTAGGAAACTCAAATTACATTAATAAATTAATTTAAACTATTTAATCACTAAATTACCAACTAATGCAACAAATCACAAGTCGAAATTAAGGTTTACTAATGTAAGGTCTAGCTAAGGGCTTGGGTTTTAGTGGAAAAACTAAGTGTTAGCCCTATATGGCATCTAATAGGGGGGTTAATTAAGTGTTAAAAAAATTCTTCTAAGTTATACAACTTAATATTTTACCAATTTATTTAAATGTGGAAGCTAAACAACAATTCTAATTTATTGAATTGAATAATAACAATAAATTAAATAATAAAAATAAATGAATAAAAGTAAAAGAGTAAAGGAGAAAGAGAAAATCAATTTATACTAGTTCAGAGCGATCCATTTACTCCTATGTCTAATCCCCAATACCACTGTTAAGGTTTTTGCTCTATTGTAACAAAAATTACAACGTTACAAATACAATCTTTTTTCAAGGCTCAAGGATAACATTTCACTCTCTCTTTCAAGGCTAAGAAATAACCTATCACTCCATTTTCTAAGGCTAAAGGATAACCTCACAAACTCTCTTCTTTTTTAAGGCCCAAGAATAACCCTTACAAGAATTCACCCTTAATTTCCTAACCCCACACGCAAATACTTTTACAAAAATGTCACTCTCTTAACTTCACCAAAGTGTTTAGGGGCTTACACTAATATAAGAATGAATACACAACTTCACTAAACACATAAAATACTCCAAGAATGCATAAAACACTTATTTATGAGCTTCTAACACTTCTCCCTTGTATAAAAATACACGTAACACATTTATTTATATCCATTGCAAGGCCTTATAGCCGTGGCCTAACGTTTATATACATTAAATCATTTTACCATTATAAAACTAGTAGTTGTCTAACATTTTTATGCCAACTTGCAACATTTGGTTAACCGAAACAACCATTCGATCGATTGACCTTCAGCATTATCTGTTTGGTCAACTGATCTCCTCATTTGATTGGCCTATCTTCAATATTTATCGGTTTAGTCAACTGATCTCTTCGTTCGGTCAACCGACCGTCAATTTTCACCAGTTTGGTCGACCGATCCTTATCATTTGGTATAAAAAACTCCAAATCCAAATGATCTTGAACTTAGATCCAAACAACACCAACCTAATATATCACAACACATATTTCATAATTCAACATATCTAAATTCAATCATCTTACCAAATTTCCTTAATACTATAATCTAATCAATTTCATCTATCTTATAATATACAATCTCATGCACAACCAAATTAACTTGAATCCATACAACTCCAATTCAATTCATGCAGCCCAAGACTTAATCATGCAAGTCATAACATCATAACCATAATCATTAATCATACTAATTTATTCATCCATTCATCATTTATTCAATTCATTCAACATATATACTCATCCAATACCTTACATGCATTGCACTAAACATCAAAAGGATTTTCACACACATCAAACATAAACAACACCTCTTGATTATATATCCTATATGCAAATACTAAATATGAATGCATATGCATGATTGAGCCCTTTCAACACTATGGTAAGAATAAGAGAAGACTTATAAAGCAACTTACACAAAAGCCTATCAAATTCTACTCTTGAACTTGATCTTCTATCTTCAATCTTCAAGTTCATCTCTAATGCTTCTCTTGTCATCAAGATGGTCTTCAACTTCATTGTTCTTTAACATAAACTCTATAATATGCTCTACAATTCTAAGGCTTCATAAT